>PVIR01025489.1:0-25021 GCA_004026965.1 Petromus typicus | reverse complement strand
GCCTAATCATAATTTTAATTGTGAGGTGATTTTTTTTCTCCACAATTATGTAGACTTGCTCCAGACCATCTCTACACTGGACTTTTGGGATTTTGACAATGCTATTTTGTGTGTAGAGATTGTTTTTTGGTCATTACTGAGGCTGTTTGGATATGATATGTCTCAGTTATCTGTATGCTTATTTCTTTTCTTTTTTTTTAGGTTTTTGGAGACAGGGTCTCACTTTGTAGTTCAGGCTGGCCCTGAGCTCAGCCTCAAACTCACATCACAGCAATCCTCCTGCGTCTGCCTCCCGAGTGCTGGGATTACAGGTGTGAGCCACCACGCCCGGCAGTGGGCTCAGTTTTGATGTCCTCTTATTGCATTTAAGATATTTCTGAATAATTGATCTCTGGCAGTAGGCCTATCTTTTAGTTTTGTCATATTATCCTTACACAGGTTGCTTTTTCTACCCATACTTTCAATAGAATATTTAATCTCCTGGATTTCAGTTTGAAGTCTTTTGTGTGGATTCTAATTCTTTGCTAAACTGGTCATCCATGTTTTGTATCATTTTGTTTAACTCATTTATTTATTTATTTAATTTTTTAAATTAGTATCTTCTGTAAATTTGCTGATCTTTTTAGTTATTATCTCCATTATCTTTTTAAGCATGTCAAGCATCTTATTGATCTGATATTTTAAATATTCTCTATTATCCTTTTGAATAATTTGACTAGATATTTTTTGATTTACTCCCTTTACACCCTTTGGATTGGCTTTGGGAGAGTTGGGATTATTTTGGAGACATTTTGGTACCTTGTCTTCTCATGCTTCTATATTTTTGTTTCGGTTTGTTCTAGGGTCTTGGGATGCCTATTGTGGAATGATTTTCTTGCTGATAGGGAGATCTCTTTAATTTATGTGCTCTAGATGAGGTTACCTATAGCCTTTGCCTCTGTCCAAAAGTCTGAGTACCTCTGTTAATCCGGGAATGGAGCATGCAATGTAACTGACCCAGCACCTCCATTCTCTGGGAATAGACCACAGTATCGTTGATGACATAAAGGTGAGCTGGTTTTCGACAAATAGGGAAAATCTATTTTTAGCAACTGCTACGCCGCTCTCTCAAAAGTAAGTAAATTAATACTGTCAAAGAGTGAATGGATATTGACATACCATAAGAACAAATGATGTACTACCCCTAATTGTAGAAGAGATCTATAATGATAGTATAATACTATATTGAGACACAATTAAAGTTTACTAAATGTGACAACTGTACCTTCACAAACAATAGAAAAGAATTCAGCAGTAACAACACAGAGTTAACTTTAAAACTTAATAAAGCTTAATGGTTATAAAGACTGGATGAATAATAGGAGAGTGAAAGAAAAAATTGAAAAATTAAGCAGTGAAAGACAAGGAGGGGAGAAAAGTGAGATAAAGCATCCTACTAATAAGTACCAGGAAATTAACCAAAAAAAGTAACTGAAAAGGGCAAATAAAAAAGAGAAGGGGTCAGAGATATAGCTCAGTGCTGCTGCTGCCTTCCTGACAGGTGCAAGGTCCTGAGTTCAATCCCTGGTTCTGAAAAAATAAAGAAAAAAAGAAAAAACAAAAAAGAGGAGGAAACAGGAGGAAAGAGATAAAAAGAAAAATAAGAAATTAAAAGGAAAAAAGACAAAGAGAAAAAATAAAGAATGAAAAGGAAAATCCCTAAACATAACCTGTGAGGACAAAAAAATAGAGAATTGAACAGCCCCCGCCCCCCAAAATCTTTCTTTGCATTTTTCAATGAGCGATTTTTCCTAAGATCCACAATTTTGGAGAATAGCAAATCATGCTTTCTCCACCTAGCTTTAGTTTGTTACGTCCTAGTCCTGTTCTAGAAGCCCCTCTGTCAGCTCACCCAGGCTGTGGGACCATCCACCTTCCAGGATGCTCTTGCTCATATTGGTACATGAGGAAAGCAATCAGACCTCTGATCTTTGCTCTGTGTAGTCAGCAAGGTCAGGCTGCAGCAGCCTGATGTATCAAACACCAGCACTTTCAGACTGAGTCTCTTTGGAAAGCTGTGAAAACCAGGCCAGGCTTCTCACCCCCGAGGGCAGGGCCTTGTACCCTTTCCAGCCTTACTTAAACTTCTATAATGCCTCCTCTGGCTATCTCTTACACAGTCACCGTGGGAAGGTTACACTGGAAACCTTGAAGTGAAATTGTGTTTTAGCCATTCCTAGTCTCCGTCTTAAATAATCAACCTCTTCCTAAACTAGCACTCTGGCAAAATGGTGGGCACTGCACTGGATTCCTTTTCCAACCGCCGCCTGCTGTGTCGAAAGAGTCAATTCAGAGTAAAGCTCCCCAGGTTTGGCAGTTATAACAACGGCCGTGAGCGTTGGAGCAGTAGAGCTGCTGGTCTGGCCCACTGTTTTGCCCTGGAGCTCCTGACCCCGGGGTTTACTTTCTGTCTGTGGAGGCATGTTACCCTTCCTGGAAGCCTGGCTGAGCTTCCAGACTGCTTTCTTCTTTTCTCTGTGTTGTGGTCCATTTCTCTAGTTTCTAATTTTCCTGTCAGTTCCTTCCCGATTCCCAGAGAGCTTCATTTTTCTCTTTGCCAAGTTGTTATTTTCTAGGGGTCTGGATTCCAAATTTCAGAGAAGATAGATTCTGCTGTTGAAAACAGAGAATTCTTGATGTTGGCATTTCCTTTTTTGGCTCTTCTCCCTATGAGGATAATATCCTATGTGTCACTAAGGACCAAGCTTTAAGCTCAAGCCTGCAAGCTCTACCCCTAGCTCCTCCGTTTCTACCCAGCATCCTTGAATATGGTGCACAGTGAACTCCAAGTGACCAACCTAATAGCAATGAGAATAAAGTTCAACAGTGTACTTGTCCTGAGTCCTATAGCTTAGACTCCATTATGTTTTCTGAATCTTCCCTCCAGATTGCCTTATTAGTGGATCTGGGAGAGAGACAAGGAGATGTTTATAGCTCTACCTTTTGCTATAGAATTGGGAGCTGTAGCAAAAAGAGGTCTGAACTCTGGAAAATAACATTGCCTGCTACTCTCTTCACCCACAGGGAGTCAAATTTGCTGCCACTGTCTCTAGTCCTTGATTAACAGTTGCCTATTCATTAGTGTATTGACTATCACAAGAATTCATCTTAAAGTACGGAACTTGGCCATGCTCGGGTTGAGGAAACGGCATTAGTTCCTGTTCAGCCTGATTATTTGCTCCTGGATATTCATCTCTTTATTGGAAAATGAAGAGACTCACCTGTCTTGCAATGATGAAAAGGGAGACTCGCTGAGTTATACCCTCAGGGGAACAAACAAGGTGAGGGCCAGTACCACAGCCAGAACCCACTAGCTGGAGGTTTGCAAGCTGCAGAGACCTTACTTGACCCTGAAAAAGAGGCTTTGGAAAGTGGGACAAAGCTGCTGGTAAGAGCTTTGGTACAGCTGAGGCAAAAAATCTTTGTTGTTTTTCCACAACAGCTCATTAAGATAATCCTTTTTGAAGTTACAGCTCCTGGCTCGACTCTAGGAGGCCTGCTCTTATTTCTTGAATCTGTGCCCACAGTCTTGTAGATTTTGCGCCTGGCCTGTCTGGCTGTCTGACTCTGCACAATGTTTTTAGGAGCTATCAGGACTATACAGCAGCAAAAGAGGCAATGGCTTATGTGCAGGAAAGGAGCCAAAACAGCAGTATTTCACAGATCATAGACAACATATTTTCTGAAGACCCTTTAAGCTTCCTCTGGGGAATGTGTGGACTTTCTGTGTGCACATAGTTTAGTCGTCACCTACCGGTTGATGAGGTCACCTCTCAGGGCCTCTGTGTATTCTGGGACCTTGCTGGGGTATACTGATTTTATGCCAGGGTTGGTCAGACCCCAGCCCTATTCAAGGCCAAACATTCCCCAGGCAGTAAGAAGAGGTGCTGTTGTAGCTGATGAAGATGGCTGCTACCACTTGTCTCTAAGCTTGTTTCCAAGCTAAGGTGCTGAAAACAGAACATGGTAGGCAAGCCTACGTCTCTGGGGCCGTGGTTTTCAGCCAGGTAGCATGTCCGTCATAGAAGATCCAAGATGCTTCCCAAGAAGTGTGCTGGTGAGAACTCCACCCAGACTGTTTGTCTGAAGTAGCAAAAATCCATCTGGCTATTTTCCTTCTTTGTCCCAAACAAACCACAGTGATCTTCCCAGGTAACCACAAGCCTTCCCTCAACCAGGTTACAAATGTGTCAAACAGAGAAAAGTTCGGCTAGAGCTATCAGTATCTGGGGTGTACATGTTAACCAATCACACCTTAGTCTCTAGTTCTATCCGTTAGCTACCAGATAACCAGGAAACCACATAATTGGGAAAATTATTTTGACTTCCTATATTTAAATATTTCAGCACAACTATACCGGTAATTTGAAACCATGTATGTATAATGAAATAGAAGGGTTTTTTTTTTCATTTGTTTTCTTTTGGGGTTTTGATACTAAGGATTGAACTCAAGGCCTTCACACTGCGGCGACATCCCCAGCCTTTTAAATTTTACTTTTTTATAATTAATTATATCTATTTATTTAGTTAGCTACTGGTACAGGGGAGTAAACCCATGACTTTCATAATGAGCTATATCCCCAACCCTCTCCTACTTTTATTTTTATTTTGAGACAGGGTTTCACTAAGTTGCTAAGTTGCCCAGGCTGGGTGTGAACTCGTGATCGTCCTTCAGACTCCTCGTGCTGTGGTTATAGATGCGCACCTCCAATCCTCGCTTAAATGTAATTTTTTAAGGTTACATTAGGGAAAATATAGATAAGAGTAGGTTATAAAATTGATGCATGGCTGTAAGTTCAATTTATAATATAAATTTTATTAAAATTTTTCATATAATTTAAGTTGTATGATTTATTTGAATTATGAATTGAATATAGAAATGAATAGTACACAGAAAAGATGGATATAAAGTTAATATGCCAGTTCGCCTCCAGATTTCTTGGAAATGTGGTTAGCTATGCACCTATGTTGGCAAAAGCAAAAAGAAAGAGCACACTAATTCTTCGGGAGGAAGAAAAGTACAAAAAAGCTCTCCCTGACACATGGGGTTTGATAAAACATTTCCGTGGCTAATATCTGCACCCCAGTTGGATATGGCCGCTGACTCAGCTCAAGGTTATTGCGATGTTCTTTGAGGGATGCCAAGTCCATAAAGCCAAAGACCCTTTCTGCGTGACTGGAGACCCTCCAGCTGGGCCCAGTCAAAGGGGAACAGTGAAGAACAAGGCCCGGACGGTCCCTCAGACTCTCCGACTGTAAGTAACTCTCAGCTGTGTCAAACTGACAGCGGCGGTACCGAGAAAGCAGCAGCTAGTCCAAGATGATCTGCTTCTCATGGAGCACTTAGATCCGATTATGGATTATTATTTTGAACTTTGTCTTTTATTGGAACTTGGTATTAGATAATCTATGATAAAATTGTTGTATCTTTTAAAAACTGCTATAAAGACATAGTTTTCAATATCCTTTTATTAGATTCACATAACACATTTTTCTTAGAACTACATACTAGGAAGAAATTGCTTAGCTGGGATGATTTAGACAACAAGAAGTTGGCACTAAACTCTAAGGTAAAGTTTGGATTTAATATTAGCAGCTCTCTTTCACCTGGATTTTCTATTTTTAAAATTTGCTCATTCGTATATGCGTGTGATACATAAGAGCCACATTCATCTTGGGAACTGGTCCATATACGTGTTGCATCTCCATCATTTTTACTCCCCCTTCCGTACTCTCCTCTCTCTCTCCTGCCCTAGGCCTTCCTGTCACCACTGAATCTACCTCCCAGTTTCCTGGCATCTCTTATTTTGCCCTTTAAATTATTTATATTTTAAATGTCTCATATTAGAGGAACCATGGGATATTTAGCCTTCTATGTCTGATTCATTTAACGTATTATTATGGTATCAAGATCCTCCCACATTCCCACAGATGACTCAGATTTATCCTTGTTGGTGGCTGAATCGAACTCCACTCTGTCTACGTACCACAGTTTCTCTGTTTTTCCATCTGGTGATGCATATACAGGCTGCTCTACAAATTGACTGTGAGTTGTGCTGCTAAAACATGGGTATGCGAGGAAGATATCCAGAGAAGGTAGAGCTAGGTGAAGTGGTCACTTAGGGTTTCTAGAATAATGACCTCTTTCTCAACTCTTATTCTGACACTGGTTTGAAAGATCTTATGTTATTTGTGGCAGGTATTCTATGCTATTGAAAAGCATTTTTTTCTCCCCAAAAAGACACAAGTTGAAGATTAATTGCATAATAGTATTTTGTGATGCAAAGAGAAGACATATATAATTCATTCACTAAAGTATTAATCAATATTGGTTTTGGTTGGAAGTAACAGAACTCAACACAGTTTTGACTTCAAGGCTTCTGTCTGACAGCTAAACAAGTTCAGAGAAAAGCTCCCAGGGCTGATATGTGTGTTTAATGTTGTAACAAAGACCCAGGGTCTTTGGGTCCACTGTCTACACATATGGTTTCTTTCTCATAGTCAAAGGCAGCCAGCTTCTCACCTGAGAATCATGCGTACATACCAGGAAGAAGAGGAAAGGGGCAAAAGGCCAAAAGCAAGATGCCAGCTGGGTCTGTTTCATCCAAAAGCTTCCTGAGGAAACCCCCCAGCCCAGTGCAGCCACCTCTCCTTTGCATCACTGGCCAAAACTAGGTCACACAGCCACCACTACCCACAAGGGGCTCCAGGAAGGTGGATATTATAGTTAAACCCATAGCTTCTTAAACTTGAGGCTCTGTTAATACTGAAGAAGGTAAGAGTACATGGCAGGTAGGCTTTCAAGAGTGTTACCCACAATTCACACTGTAAGGAGATGTTAACATAAAAAATAGACAGCAAATTGTCTCTTGTGAATGACCTCAGCTGTATAAACCAGTAGATAAAAGATGAGAAAAATCACCAAGATGTTAACAGAATTGTTTATGAGTGGCAAAATTATCAATGATTGTTATGGCTTGTACCTAGATGTCTCCCCAAAGCCTCAGTGCTCATTGGTAGGGCTTTTTGGAGGTGGCTAGAACTAGGGTATGTGAATATGGATTAAGGGTATGATAGTTAAATTAGTCCACTGATTGGTTTAGCATAGTTCTGGCTATGAGTGGCACTACCCTAAAGACTTGTAGCTTAGATGGGATAAAAGGGAAATGTAAGGTATTTCTGCAGTTGGCTGCAGGCTGCCTCCTGCCTGCCCTGCCATAGGCCGTTTCCCTTTGCCAGGCTACTCTGCCTTGGAGCCAGCAGATTGTGGACTGAAACCTTTACAAAATGGAGCCAAAATGAACCCTTCCTTCTTTAACCTGTGGGTGTTGGCTATTTTGTCCCAGCAATGAGAGTAAAGTAACTAAGACACTGGTGTTTATTCTCATATATTTTCTCTACAGCGTCCATATTTAAAAGAAATATCTACTTGCTTATAGTAAGGAAAATAAGCTACTGACAAAAAGAAAGGCCTAGTAGGTCCTTTTTATGTTTACCTTCTGGCTAGACTTCCCTATTCACAGCATTATCCTGAATGTGACGTAATAGTATCTTTAAGTTTTTTTTTTTTTTTGGAGACAGGGTCTCGCTTTGTGGTTCAGGCTGGCCCTGAGCTCAGCCTCAAACTCATATCACAGCAATCCTCCTGCCTCTGCCTCCCGAGTGCTGGGATTACAGGCGTGAGCCACCACGCCTGGCACTGTGGTATGTGGTACTGGTTGCTGCTGGGCATGAGTCTCCATACCCAGTATGGTATGTGGTTACTGAGGAATTGAACACGGGCCCTTGTGCTTGCAAGACAGGTGCCAGAACCACTGGGTTAACTCCCCGGCCCTCTTTAAGTATTTTTATGGATTCCAGGTGGTCTTTCTCATCTAGTTTTCTTTTCATGGTCCCTGCCTTCAAGTGCTTCACTCTAGTAGAATAAATGGCACTGGATGTCCCAGTCAGAAGAGTGGCCCAGTGGGTAGGTTTGTGTGGCTGAAAGAACACCAACCAGGTTGGCATCATCTGAGTAGAATGATTAGCTTTATTTTAAATTAATTTTTTTGAGCCTTAGTAGGCTTATCTATAAAATGAGGTCTTGAACTACATGATTTCTATAAGCCCTGTGTGTTCTTGGTCTTCTGCTTATTTTAGCCAGATATTAACATCTCTTTGTGCTCATTTAAGTGGCTTCTGAAGGCGCTTTGTTGTTTATCTGTTCTCATGCTGCAACTGTCCTCTCTCTCTCTCTCTTTCTCTCTTTTTTTTAGAGACAGGGTTTCGCTTTGTAGTTCAGGCTATCTCTGAGCTCAGCCTCAAACTCACATCACAGCAATCCTCCTGCCTGTGCCTCCTGAGTGCTGGGATTACAGGCATGAGCCACCACGCCCGGCACTGTGGTATGTGGTGCTGATTGCTGCTGGGCGTGAGTCTCCACGCCCACTATTGTATATGGTTACTGGGGATCGAACCCGGGTCCTTGCTCTTGGAAGACAGGCACCA
Source organism: Petromus typicus (assembly GCA_004026965.1). Taxonomy (NCBI): domain Eukaryota; kingdom Metazoa; phylum Chordata; class Mammalia; order Rodentia; family Petromuridae; genus Petromus; species Petromus typicus. The sequence continues at coordinate 16,495 of PVIR01025489.1, read as the reverse complement.
GAACTACTGAGCTAACTCCCCAGCCCGCCACTGTCCTCTCTTAAGTGAGGCTACTCTGGGCCTTTCTCCTACTTTTCTCTCTCCTTTTGTGACTTCCTTTCTTTCTTCAGACTGACCTGGAGGTGGGGATGATGGGCAATGCTTGAGACTCAGGCACAGATTTCCTTTAGCCATTCTGTAATATATAGATACAGGTACACGTGGATAGATATAGTGTATTAAAAGGTGTTTGTAAGAGAAACATTTGCTGCTGAACACGTAAATTGACAAGATTAACTGACAGTATCCACCCACAGAGTCAAATGTAAGAGTGCGAGAGATCTGTCTGCTCCCTAGAGATCCAAAGAGTCCAGCTCAAGGCCTGGAGCACACCACTGTGTCTTATGCTAGTCAGTAACAGGAGGCTGTGGAATCTGTGATAGAAAGCCCAAGGGCTCATGCAGGAAGTTGGAGAATTTATACTGAAAAACAAGAGACCAAGGCAGACGCCAAGGGGAAGACCGGAACTGCTCCTCACAAGAGACTGCAGCCATTCTTGGTCAAGGTCAAGGCCAGAATTCAGCAAAAGGCCCTCCAAAGCAAAGCAGCCAGAACAAAGCTTTTTTTTTTAGGTTGTTTTGAGACAGGGTCTTGCTTTGTGGTTCAGGCTGGCCACGAGCTCAGCCTCAAACTCACATCACGATCCTCCTGCCTCTGCCTCCCGAGTGCTGGGATTACAGGCGTGAGCCACCACGCCCGGCACTATGGTATGTGGTACTGGTTGCTGCTGGGTGTGAGTCTCCACACCCAGTATTGTTATGTGGTTACCGGGGAATCGAACCTGGCCCTTGCGCTTGCAAGACAGGCGCCGGAACCACTGAGCTAACTCCCCGGCCCTTTTTTAAAACTATCTTTTTTTTTTTTTTTTTTTTTTTTAAGTGGGAGGGATTGAACTCAGGACCTCATGCTTGCCAGGCAGGCGCCGTGCCACTGAGCTACATCCCTGACCCAGAACAAAGCTTTTTTTCAAAGGAAAATCGTCTGAAATCCTTGATTCCTGTTCTCATTTTATACCAATCTGATACCAATCCTCAACTGGGTTTCCATACCCAGAATCATGCTGACTCAATTCAGCTGGGCATTCCCACTTAAGCTGACAATTAGTCAATTAACCACCAAAGATAGCTAGAACAGAGATAATTCTAGAAAAAGGAGCCAAAATAACATTACCAAAACCACTCTAATATTCTGACAGAAGTTTAGAAGAATAAAAGTACATGTATAAAATGAGGAAAATGTTGCTCTGGAGAAATAACATTCAGAGAATAAAAGCTTTTGGAAACTGAAAATATAACCAGTAGAGAAAAAAGTAAGAGAAGTGTACAATAAATTTAAGAACCTCTTTCCAAATGCAGAACAAAGAACAAGAGGGAAAACATGGTAGAAAATATATTAGACAAAGAAATAAATCTAAGACATCTAGCATCTAACTAACAGAAATTCCAGGAAGATATTTCAGAGAAGATGAAAGGGAAGGTTTAACAAACATAAATTTACCAGAGATGAAGGTCTTATCAAGATTAAAAAGGTCCCAACAGCAGGAATGGAAAAAAGGAAAAAGACTCCTACTGAGACATATAATTGAAAAATTTCAGAGCTTCAATTGATAAAAAGATGATACGAAAATTTAGAGAAGGGGCATAAACCCCACCAGACCCTCTGCCAAATAAAACATCAAATGGATCCTACACTGATCATCTATTTAGAAGAAAATTTACTAAAGTTTTCAAAGTTCTGAGGGATAGGGACTTTCAATCTAGATTTCTGTAACAATCTAAATTATCAACTAATTGCCAAGAGAGAATAAAAACATTTTAAAACATAGAAGACCCCCCTCCGTACACCTCTTCTTCCTAGATTTTATTTGAGGAATATACCAAAGGAAAAAAGTTTAAAAAAAGACCACACTAAGGACCGTGACACATGATTCAAACAATTCTCTGATACAGAGAGAATGGGGGTGATGGTGGGAGGGCACTGCACAGCAGGCCTAGCGATGAGTCCAGCTTGAGGGAAGAGGGCAGAGGCCCTAAGGGGCGGCCCAGGAAGAAGGGGACCCCTGCACCTGGCTGATTTGCTGTCCCTGTGCGGGCACAGTGTGGTAAACACAGACAACACAGAGGAGAGGATTAAGAATGTGCAACAAAACAAAAGCTATAGAATAAAGGAAATGTAATCAGCGCACCACCTGGATGTTCAGTGACACATAACTGCAGAGTCAAAATGGTATAAACGCTTCACTGATTTTCAACTTTTAGAATGAAATAAGAGAACACAGAAATCTTAATGATGATCGTAGAGTGGAGAAAAGCTGGAAGGAGGCGTAAAGCTGTTACAGAATCTGCCTATTGTTAATGTAAAAATGAATAAAGTCAAATTATATACTATGAAGGTAGTAGGCAAGCCCACATAAGTACGAAAAATACTGATGTACTATATTTGAGTAGTGCAGAGGAGTCGAACTCACAGAAAATACCCAAATTAAGAAGGTAAAAAAATGGACATACAGACATGTTATTTACAGAGGTGAATAATCCTTTAAAACCGTAAAACCATATTTGGTTGAAACAAGTTAAAGACAGTTGCTTTTTGGGTGGGACTGGGGCTGGAATTCATTATAAATTCTCCTATGTTCAGTTTTTAAACCATGTAACCTTCTGATAAAAGCAGCTCTGAAATACAAACAAAATTAAATGTTATCATTATTATCACTTCCCCTCGATAGCTGTTCAAAGACTGACAGCGGCTCTCACTACCCACAGGACCAGTTCAACTCATTTATTCTGGGGACTCGTGTCTGAAATGTATTCAGATTTTTTTTGAAGTCAGTTGTTTTTTCCTCTTTGCTGATACCTCTAAAATTGACGGTGACTCTCTCACATTTTTATTCTCCCTTTTTTACTGTGGTAAAAGATGGCAAAATGTATCATTTGGCCATTTCAAATGATTGATGCACCAGTAATGTCATATAGCCATCACATTTATCCATTTCTGGGACATTTTCATCACCCCAAACAAATCCTTTATCCAGTAAATGGTAATCCTCTGGTCCCCCTTCCACAGTGCTTGGGATGCCCTGTGGATTTGCTCATTGTCATGTAAGTGGACTCAGACAGAACTTATCCTTTTGTTTTTTATTTCACTTAGTATAACATTCCAAGTTTCATCCCTGTGGTAATATGTAACAGAATTTCATTCTTTAATAGTCCATCATATGTGTCTGCCTCGTTTTTGTTTATCAGTCATCTGGTAACAGACACTTTGCCTATTATAACATAACATAACATAACAACATAACATAACATAATGATGCTATAAATATTGATGACTGTTTGTTTGATTCCCTACTTTCAGTCTTTTGAGTATATACCTGCAAATGGAATTGCTTGATCAGAGCTGTCTGCTTAATTTCTGAACAATCTCTATACCATATTCCCCAGCAGGACCAACACCCTTTTACATCTCTGCTAGTAATGAGCAAGAGTTTCGACTTCTCCATGTCTTTCTGAGATTCATTATTTTCTATTTTTTACTTTTTATAACAGTCATCCTTGTTGGTGGGAAGGACTTCTTAAAAACTGTACTAATTGGGGGCCGGGGAGTTAGCTCAGTGGTTCCAGTGCCTGTGTTGCAAGCACAAGAGCTCGGGTTCGATTCCCCGGTAACCACATACCATACTGGGCGGGGAGACTCACCCCAGCAGCAACCAGTACCACATACCACAGTGCCGGGCGTGGTGGCTCACGCCTGTAATCCCAGCACTCGGGAGGCAGAGGCAGGAGGATTGCTGTGATGTGAGTCTGAGACTGAGCTCAGGGCCAGCCTGAACCACACAGCGAGACCCTGTCTCAAAAAAAAAAAACCCAAAACCAAAACTGTACTAATCTAGTCAACGATTCTGTTACATAATCCACAACCAAGCCAGTCTGCCCCACTGGTCCTGTCTGAAAATCCCTTGCCCATCCCGCCTGTGGGTCTGACCTGCTGTTCCTGTTCCACAGGGTACCAACTTCTCGTCTAATTCTCACGTGCTTCTCAAAAGTTGGCTCAAACCTACACTCTCCAAATATTAGAAAAGGCAGCAGATTATCTCCCAGAATTGACAAAACGAAGACAAAATCTTGGCTAGGACTGTCATCAGCACTAATATTAGCGAAGCAAGTGATTACAAAATAAACATGGAAATCAGTAACTTTTTAATAGGTCGAGAAGACAAGTTATCAAAGCAAATAAAAGTGCCTTTTCATAATAGCAATACAAAGAAAAACAAATCTAGGAATGCCTTAATAGAAAAATAAAGCTCTACAATTCTACTGAAGAGTTAGTAGACTTGAGCCAATATGACCCAGGGGCCCCTTTGCATTTGTGAGTTTTATATCCATAGAGTCAGCCAACCGTGGATGGGAAATACTGGGGAAACATCTGTCCTGAATGTGCACAGACCCCTCCCTCATGCTACTCTCTAAACTGCACCCTATAACCATAATTACACTGTGCTGCCTCTGGCTAGATGTTACAAGTAACTTAGAGATGCCTCAGAGCCAACAGGCTCAACCTGTGGCCTGCAGGCGGCACCTGGCCCCGGATAACTAACAATGCAGCCCCCGGAGAGCATGAACTTTTAGTATTACTTGGACATTGGTAGGGAAATTTTTCACAAGTGCATTGCATAGCGCTCTAGCTCTATGCAGGCAAAAACAGTGGGATAGAATGAAGGAAAAGGTTGCTCTACCTTTTGGGGGGGTCTTAGGGTATAACAGAGAAAGCATGCAAACTGAGGTGTGGAGAGATATGGTGCAATAAGTGATTTTTGGCCAAGTTTGAAAAAATAAATAAATCTGGGTCTATGCCTGGGGGTGAACCTAACGAGCGCTGAGACACACACTGAGCCATTCTAAAATTTTTTAATTTTGAGATAAGGCCTCATTAAGTTGGCTCAGGCTCACCTCAAACTTGTGTTCTTGCTGCCTCAGCTGAAGTAAGTTTTGAAACGTTCAGTTTATTTTCTTCACACATAGGAGCGACACATACGATAATAAAAATCACTGGGTGGGGTGGGAGGGAAGGAAGCTCTCCACTGTCCCCGCGAGCCCCGGAAGCACCAGCTTGCGTTGCCTCCTCTCCCGCCGCAGCAGCTGCCGAGGTCAGCGAGACGGCTCGGTGCGGCCCGGCGCCTTAGCATGAAGCAGCCATCTTCGCCAGTGTCTGACGACCGGTCCTGATCCGGCCCAGCTGGAGTAAGTCTGGAGGAAGAGCCGCTGGGTTTTCTCACGGAAGATCTGACGGGTGAAGGAAGACAAGGCTGCGGAGAGGGAAGAGGCGAGGGGCAGCTTGTGGTAAAGGCCGTGTGCTGAGAAGGAAGAACCCAGTTGCACCTTGCAGGACGACGCCTCGGGGACCAGGAGCTGGGCAGGGGAGCCTCCCTTAGCAGAAAGCAGCCCCCAGACTTCATTTTTATTGTTGAAGTGGAGTCGCCATAGCCGTTGATGATCCATTTTGAAATGCAGTCCAGCGGCGGTTGGTACACTCAGGCTATGAAGCTGCTGCTTCTGTCAAGTTCCTGCACACGCTCGTCTCCCAAAAGAAAATCCCAGATCTGCTGCCAGTGATCTCCTTCCAGCCCCTCGGAAGCTCCAGGCTGTTTGCTCTGTCTGCAGATTTACCTGCTTTGGGATATAAAAGGTATCACAGGCACAGGAGCTTCTGCCCGTCTCCTCCGCCTCGCACGTTTGCGAGCTCCTCACGCCCGGGGTACCCCAGCTCGTTCTCCCCTCTTGTGTCTGAGGAGTGTTTCATCTTCTGCAGACAGCACCGCGCATTTTGTTTTCCTGTTACTGTACTCATAGACGCTGAGTTGTTTCCGCCTCCTGGCTCCTGTAATATTGCTACTAAGAACATTCATGTACAGTACTTGTCCGAATATCTGTTTTCAATTATTTTGGATCTATACCTAGGAGTGGATTTGCCAGGTCACTTGAAGAACTGCCAAACGCTTGTCCATAGCAGCTGAATCATTTTACTTTTTGACCAGCAAAGCACCTAAGTTCCAGTTCCTGCGTGTCCTCGGCCGGCTCCTGCCCCCGTGACGGCCGTCTCTGGGGTGTGAAGCGCTCTCTTCGCCTTCGCAGCGCGAGGCCGCTGACCCCCCTCTCTGCCCGGCCTTTCTTCTTAATAAACGCCTGTGTGTTTGACCTCATCTTGGCGTCTACTTCTCTGGGGACCCGAACTACACAGAGCCTTTTGTCTAGGTTTTCTGTGAGGCTATTTTTTACTGATTGATGGGAATTCCTTGTATCTTCCAGAGATGAGTTCTCTGTGGGATGCATGAATTACAAACTCCGCCTCCTTTGCTCTTGTGGGGTGCTGGGGTTTGAACCCGGGGTCTGGAGCATGCGCCGTACCGTTGAGCCGCTCTCCGCCCCTCGAAGTTGTCTATCGGGTCAGCACATCCAGTCACACACTGCACAAGCATGTCTCAGCCAGTGCTGGACCACACACATGATAGCAGTCCGGGAAGATCGTACTGCCTCGTGGCCCCGGAGTCATCTTAGTTTGTGGAAATGCATGCTACGATGTTTGTAAAGCAACAACACAAATGCCAAGGGACACGACTCTGAGAACGTATGCTCGTTGTTAAGAAATGCACAGTTATAACCTGAAGGGAGTTTTGAGAAAGTTTAAGCACATGACGGGCTCAGCACAGCTGCTGTGATGTGCCATGCGGGGAGGCAAAGAACGAAAGAGGACGTTCAGGTACTTTACTGTAGTTTATCAAAGACTTCTGGGGCCAGAGAGTTAGCTCAGTGGTTCCGGCGCCTGTCTTCCAAGTGCAAGGGCCCGGGTTCGATTCCCCGGTAACCACATAACAATACTGGGTGTGGAGACTCACGCCCAGCAGCAACCAGTACCACATACCACAGTGCCGGGCGTGGTGGCTCACGCCTGTCATCCCAGCACTCGGGAGGCAGAGGCAGGAGGATTGTGATGTGAGTTGGAGGCTGAGCTCAGGGCAAGCCTGAACCACAAAGTGAGACCCTGTCTCAAAAAACCTAAAAAAAACCAAAAACAAAACAAAACAAAAAAACCAAAGACTTCTCCATCTTTGATGACCACAACCTCCGTCTGAATGAACTATTTTCAGGCCCTAAATGGGCCAAGTTCTCCCTGTGGCAGAACTGGACTTAGGTAGGTTCCTGGAAATGAGCGAGGTGTCCCAGGACCTGTTCCCTAAGCACCTGGGGCCTGTTTGTCCTTTGCGTCAGTCATGTGGCAGCGGCAGAGTTTTCAGTTTGCCTTCTACAGAGAAAGGGCCAATAAATATTTTTCACTGAATGACTTATGCAATAACCTAATCAATGAGTACAGTCACCTGGGAGGACAAGGAACATATTTTCTTGTGCTTGCTTTAACACATAAGCTATATTGATGATGTCAAGATCATAAAGCATTAGTTATGATTCCAACTGTGACAGTTTTCATCGTATTTTAATTTCATAAGCATTACATTTCAAACCAGGATTATTCTGCCAGACGTGTGTATTCATAGTCAAAGAGAAAAAGGGGCTGGGTTTTTGTCCCCAGTACCACACACACACACACACACACACATTTTCTAAGAGAAAATGCCTTAGAATCTGTCAATATGCTTTTTACATATACAAGTTTAAAGTCTAAATATTAAAACCAGTTTAAATGTAAGATATCATTTTCTTCATTGCTCTTTTGAAAGTGTAGCTACAATTTGACTTTTACCTATGACATTTACACTTATCAATTTATACAAACATAGTTTATATTTAAAGATCTTATACTGGTTTTATCAGCTAAGATGCTTGAGAAATAGTATTTAACTTAAAAGAATAATAGTTAAAACATAATCAAGCATAGTGGTATGTGCTTCCCAGCTAGTTGGAAGGCTGAGGCAGGAGGATTTACAAGTTCAAAGCCAGCCTGGGCAACTTAGTGGAGACCTTCTCTCAAAAATAATTAAAAGAAAAAAAAAAAAAAAAAAAGAACAGTGGTAGCTTACTGGTAGAATGTTTTCCTGGAGTGAAAGGCCTGGGTTCAATTCCCAGCATTGCAAAAAAAGTTACATCATGAATAATATTTTATTATCCATTTGTTTCTTGTGCAATTTATATTTGTTTTTGTTTTTTAAGTAAAACTTTCTGCCTTGCATTTGTAAACTCTAAATCTTGAATTTTCTGAGCTTCTTAAAAATTGTACAGCTTCTACAATGTCTTTTTTTCTTTGAAACATAAATGAATTTTATGATAGATCCATTTCCTTAAATAGTTCATGCCATTTAATAGAAGGCCATAAAAGCCCTTTAAATAGTGTACTCTATTCCAACAGTTAGATAGTTTTCTTATACGTATTAGCAGCTTATTCAGGCATTAAGTCTGTATTGTGTAGGTCCTCGGCTGGGGCTAGAAGTTCTTTTCTTTCCTTTATTTGAGACAAGGTCTTGATATGTAGTCCAGGCTGGCCTTAAACTCACTATGTAGTCTTAGGTGGTCTCAAACTTGTGGTGATCCTCCTGCTTTAGCCTGCCACGTGCTGGGACTGCACGTGTATGCCACCATGCTCAGTTTGTTTTATTTCTATAGCAGTGTTTGTCTGTAGGTCTATCGTAATAGAGTGCTGACATTTTGGAAGATTTCTTGAACCAATATTGTTGTATAAGTTAAGATTACCTCATACAAAGATCTCACTAGTAAAACTGATCAGAAAATCTTTAGTAAAATTCTAAAGATTTTTTAATTATAAAAATTTTAGGCATAAGGGCCAGGGATTCAACTCAGTGATTCTGGTGTCTGTCTTGCAAGTGCAAGGGCCCAGGTTCGATCCCCAGTAACCACATACAATAATGCTGGGTGTGGTGACTCACGCCTGTAATCTCTGCACTTGGGAGGCAGAGGCAGGAGGACTGCTGTGAGTTCAGGACCAGTCTGAACTACAAAGTGAGACCCTGTCTCAAAAAATTTAAAAAAAGAAATTTAGGCATATAAATTTCATCAGGAAAAATTTCTAGTTCTTGTAGAATATTTAAATTCATTGTGATTGGATTCTTCCTTATACTAAAAGCAGTCCTCCTATTGATTGTCAGAATTCCCATTATAAATTTTCAAATTCCATAAAAATATGTACATCTGTAAGGGGCCCTCATGTCTGATTGACTGGCTTTTCCATAGTCACAGATGGGTCAATTGTTTGTTTATCATTGAGAGTTTGAATAGTACAAATCATTTCCCCACATGAACTTTTTCCCCTCTGTAGTTGTATTAGGCAGCTTTCTGTTATTGTAACTAACACCTGAGATAATTTATAAAGAGAAAAGGTTTTGAGTTGGATGGTTTGGAAGGTTTCTGCAGTGGCCAGACACAATGCTTTGGTCACCTGATGGCCAGAAAAGAGGAAAGGACTGTCACACAACCCTTTTGAAAGGCATTTCCAGTGGGACCTACAGTCTCCCACCTCCCAAAGTTTCCACCACTTTGCAGTAGCTCCATGGCCCACCAGATGGATACGGAGGACGGGGGGGGGGGGGGAATTAACCTTCAAACTGAGAGACACCGTCCTGGCAGCATGGAGAATGCGGAGTAGAGGCCAGACAGGGCAGCACCCCAAGGGCAGAGCCCTCTGATGAAATCTAGCCAACAGCAAAGCCAGAATCGCAAGTCAAGTCGCAGCTCAATTTGAGCAGTGGCCTGGCAACATCTCCGGATGGGTCGTGGGCGGGAATCTGTGACACGGTCACCAAACAGTCTGCCCAGTCACAGTGCAGACCTCAGCCGAGCCCCACAGACTGCAGTGCATGAAACTGGGGGTCAGAGGGGGCCCGGGGCTGCGGCCCCCAACCCCTAGGACACAGCCCAGGATCTGGGATCGAGGCGACTGGAATTCCCGTCCTGGCACAGAGAACTCAGCTGGGCCCAGGGTTCAGGCCTCCTACCCTGCTAACCGCTGAGGAAGAGGCGGCCTGACCTCAGCGCGCTTCCCCAGTGGCCGCTGCTGCCTCTCTGGCCCTGGCCAGGAGGAGAAACTAAAGGCAAATCCAGGCAGGGGAAGAGAGAGACAGCTTGAGCCTCCAGAGGCCACCAACAGGGCTGCGCAGGAGAGAGAAGGGAGGCTCTGGGGAGAGGGGGGCGCGGGGAGGGGACCCGAGGGAGCCAGGCGAGCCTCTGAGACGGAGCCGCAGGCTGGAGGTCCCCGAGGAGGAGCAGCGCTGCCACTGAGCCCCGGGAGGGACGCGGAGGCCGGGCCGGGCTCCCCGCAGGGTGCAGGACGGGCCGCCAGCGCCCGGCCAGGCTGCGCCATTCCGCATGGACCGGCGGGTCCTGCGTTCCAGCTTCTACGGCGTTTCCGCGGGGGGAAATGTGGCAGTAATCGGTTCCGACGCACACAAGGCAAAGCCTCTCACTCTTTCCACTTCTAGTTCTTTTCGTTTTCTTTTTTTCCCCGTCGCACCTTCACCTAACTTTTCAACCCTGCCTTCCTTCCGCCCTCCGCCCTGCCACCACCGCGGTCTACTTTCTCACTGCTTCCTCCGACTTTGGTTTGTGTTTTGTTTCGTTCTATTTTGTCCTGTCCTCTCCCCGTTTCCTTTCTCCTTTCCTAACTCTTGGCCTGTACCGCATCCCTACTACAATCCTCCCCGGGTTACTGAAGGAATTGAAAGTTTATAAACATGTCTGAAGTGTTGTTATATGCTTGGTTCTTTGAAAGTTTTTATTCCTGGTAATTCTTTTCACAAGAGGGTGATAGGGCCAGAACCCAGTTCCTTGAAGAGGTAGAGATGTCAGCAGGGTGACTCATTACCAGAGCCGAGGACACGCCAGAGGGGAAACCCGCGCTCGAGACAGCTCTCCTGGAGGGCCCAAGCTTTCCGTCCCATGTGGTGGCTGTTCAACCCCAAAACATGAGAATCATTGCAAGACAAGATGCCTCCAAACGCGCACAGCTCCAAAACGCGAACCTCACCGGAAGTGAAATGGATGAATTTCCATTTCATTTGGAATCCATGAATTTCCAAAACAGCCAGCAAGAAGATCAAAGTCGAGACCGACAAACAGGAGCAGAAAGAAATTACAGTGGCACCTCAGTTCACGAACTCAATTCATTTCACGATTCTGGTCACACACTGGATAAATTTCCCCATAAAGTTCAATGTAAGTAAAGTCAATCTGTTCTGAACCATATGTACGTTTTAGCCACAAAAATACGAAACAAAGTACACTGCAGTACAAAGAGCAGACAACGACCTTGCTTGAAGCAACTTCTGGGGTAGAGGACAGGAAAGAGTCAAGGGCATCTCTTCAGTGACATTAAAACACCTGATAGAAAGCACCTTTGAGCACAACTGCTTCCTCTTCTTGTTCTTCTTCCTCTTCCTCTTCTTCTTCTTCTTTTTCTTCCTCTTCTTCCTCTTCCTCCTCTTCCTCTTCCTCTTTCTCCTCCTCCTCCTCTATACCGGGTGTGAAACTCAGGACCTTGGGCCTGCTGGGCAGATGCTGTGCTGATTTGCTGCATGCTAGCCCTGTGTACAGCTCAAGTTGCAGCTCACTTGCTAGTCCACTGGGCTGCACAAAAGATATGTTGAGGGAAAGCAACTTGCCATTTATGAAGTCACACTTCACATCCATATCATCCACCAAGGCTGGAGTAGAGCAGGACACTGTCCCCGAAGAAGGGCCCTTTTGGGGAGCGGGCTGTCAGAAAAATATTTCTTACCAGGGGGTGCGAACACCTCGTGCAGCGTCCTGTGGGCCTCCATGACCCGGGCTTTTGCACTGGCCTTTCACACGGCAGGCAGTCTGGCTTGCTCACATTCTCTACCTTCAGTGCATGAGAGCTCTGGGAGTGAGACACCAACAGTGGCTTCATCTTCAGATCGGACCTTGAGTTCACACACGCAAAAGGGCCACTGTGTCCTTCATGCGCTTGTGCCCCGCAGTGCCTTTGCCTCCCATGTGACACGGGTTCTGTCTGGCCACTTCTTTCAGCGATACAATTTCTGTTTTATCACAGGTGAACACTTGCCGAGTGATGACATCCTCCTGCCTTCATTTCTGCGCAGTCTTTCTTGTGGGCTTCTGCAGCGGCACTGTCAGACCCGGGAGCCTCAGCGTGTCTTACCGCACTGTGGACGCCACTTTTCCTGCAGACCTACCAAGCCTCCCTCTTCTGGCTTGGAGTATATCACTGTTGCAGTTGGAGAGGGATTTTCTTGCAGTAATCCCCGTGCAATTTCCTGGCTTTATCCCAGATCGCAGCTTGCTCAACGCTATCGCCTGCCAGCTGTTTCTCATTCAGCCACAGCAACAAAAGTTTTCCACCTCTTCTAGCACTCGTGTCCGCTGCTTGGTGAGCCTCGTGACTCTTCTTGGTTTGATGGCATCTTTATTCTTCAAAATAGTTGAGACAGTTCACTTTGCCATCTTGTACTCTGAGGCCAGACCCGTCACACAAATACCACACTCATGCTTTTCTGCAATTTCCTTCTTCAACTCAGTGGTTATTTTCTTCAAAACCTTCTTCTTACCATTCTTACTCTGCTCTTTCTTGTTGCCTTATGTCATTGCACTGTACATTTGTGGCACCTTCCTTACTGCTCTGCGCCTCCTTTTTACCCCTTGCTTGCTCTGTGCTTCTTTGGAGCTGTGCTGGATTGAATAACAGCTTACAGTAGTGTGTGTGCTAAAAAGCACACAATAAAGCTTCACAGCAAATTGCACAGGTCTGTCTACAACCACAATCTCGATGAAAGGAAGCCACAACCACGTGTCAGAGTGGGGAAGATGGCCACAGCCGTGTTCGTCACCCGATGTGGAGTTGCTGAGGGAAAGCAAAGTTTTGCCAAGTGCTATGCTCATGAAACAAGTCGTTTGCAGAGCAGAAGCGTTCATGAACTGAAGCCTTAGTGTACTAAGATTCTCGGTGACCTCAAAGATGATGTATTCATTTAAGTGATTCAGTTAATAGATGATGAATGAACTTACAGAAGATGTAATCAGCACCTGAAGGGTTTAAGAGAAATGACACTGGGCATGAAAATCACTCTAGTAAAGGATTAGAGATTATAAAAAGAAATTGAGCATGAATTCTGGAAATAATAACTCAACAGAAAGTTTTGGCAGTGGGTTTGGCCAATCAGAATCAAGACCATTGAGACAGTAAGGCAAGTTCACGTAGTTGATCGTGTACTTAGTGATACTTGAAACCAAGATGTGGCGCCATGAGAGCTGGACCCCACAGCTACAGGGTAACTGTAAAAGAACTAGCTGGTAAGGCACGGGAGACCAGAAAAGGATGGGATATGGCATTAAAGTTATAAAAACATAGGGATGCACACCTGTAATCCCAGTACTGGGAGGCTGAGGCAGGAGGATTGGCATTAGTTCGAGCCAGCCTGAGCTACATAGTGAGACCCTGTCTCAAAAAACCAAGACAAAATTATTTTTTAAAAATCTCTGCTTCTTTCAACATTTAATCTCAGATTGTCTCACCTTTTCATAGCGATTGTTTTCTTTTGTGGGTGTGACTAATTTTTGAGTGAATGCCGTGCACTTTGTGTGGAGTGCTGGGTGGTGGCAGTATATTCCTGGACATGCACATGCTGGATCTTCTGTCAAGCTGTTGGCATAAGTGCTTAAATCAACCTCGTGAGAAGCTGAGATGGGCTGGAGTTTGGTGTTCCTGTAATTTCCTTCCATGACCCACCAGTTTCCAGTTCCTCTAGGATCACGTGTGCAGGGGTGCCTGGGACACTGGGGGGCTACAGCAGTGCTAGGACCTTAGCTTTAAGTCATGTCTGAACCTTTCACAGGGTGCTTTCTTTCCATGCTGGGTCCTGCCCCCAGGAGACCGCTGCTGCTTGTTACTCAGTGGCAAACACAAGAAGGGGGACAGGAAAATGGTGGTCTCAGTCCAGTCACACGGTAGTATGCCTGGGCCTTGCGCTGCTGGTTTCTCAGGGTTGTTTCACTCCTTCTTAGAGTTCTTTTGTCTACGCTTGGTTTTAGTGAGGAGTTTCTGGCCCCTTCCTAACAGATCTCTCTCTCTCCCTCTCTCTCTCTCTGTCCCTCTTTCCCTGTCTCTGTCTCTCTGTTCTCTCTGTCTCTGTCTCTGTCTCTGCCCCCTCCTCCTCTCCCCCTCTCTCTCATGCTGTGGGTGGAACCCAGGCCTTGCACACACCAGGCATAGGCTTTCCCTCTGAGGTATGGCTCCAGGCCAACAGTTGCCTTACGGTTTTGACTAGGGTTGGAGACCCTCATGAGTTCCTTCTCTCCCTGGGGTAGGGGTATCTTCCTTTAAACACCCCCCTCCCAGCCATCTGTTCTTGGGGGGAGAGAGCAGGAGTTTCTGGGCCTGCACCTCGAACCTAAGGCCTTTGCTTTACAGGAGAGAGGAATCCAGGCAGGCAGCTGTCTCCGGTGCCCTTTCGTGGGCTTTAACCTCCTCATATGCGGGTAGGTGCCATAAGAAAGGATCTGGAAGATCTGTGACTGAACTTCCTCCGATCTGGGGCCGCCGGGTATTCTAGTCTGATAAGTCAGCCCACACTTGACCTGAGCTTGTACCTGATTTCTTCCTACCTGATTATGATGGTTGCTATCTCTTCCTCCTGTGCATAGCCACAGTGACCCAGTGCTGCAACCTTTCCTTGGAGGGGCCTATCCCCTCCACACCTGGAATTTAGGTACATGGTTTTCCGACTCGCATGGATTTCTGTTGAACTCAAGAAGAGGAATGGATCAGGGAAGTCGCTCAGTGGCATCGAGGCTGCCTGGCCGGTGTGAGGTCCTGACCCAGGCCTCCTTGGTTACAGGGAAGTGACATTCTTTCCAGCTTCCTATGATGTAGGCAGAGAGCTCATCACAGAGCCGCTCTCTGAGTCCCCCGCTCCCGGGGGACCTGCAGGCTAACTTGAACCCACAGCCATCTCGGCTCCACCCCAGCTTGGCTTTGGCCGGTGGAAATCACTAGAGGAGGAGGAGGGACAGGCGTGCACGTAGTTTTGCCCCTTTTCTGCTCTGATTGGATCTTTTGGTCTCAAGGTTCTCATGACCGACCATGCAGCCATTGGCACTGCAAGCTGCCAGGCGGCGACAGTGCTTTGCTCTTTCTGGTCCTGTGTTAGGGACCTGTCTGCTGAACGCTCCCCAACCCCACTGACTCCCTTGTTTTAGTCCTTTGGTTAAACTCTCCTCAATGTACCCAACACGAGACTGTCGTCTTTTTGGCTGAGACTCTATCTGATACATTGTTGGACTTTATTTTCCAAAAACAAATACAATTAGCAAACACAGTATCATTGCAGGGGGGAAGGAAACTGTCGAATAATTCCAGGGGTGTGAAAGAGATTGCACAAATTACCTTATATCTCCTCACTCAGAGATAAATATTCTTAACATTTTGGAATACATTTTTAAAATATTTTAATATGTATATATGTCATTTTTTATAAAATGAATCACACTATGCCGATATAGATTTTTATTATACTTTGATATTTTCACTTAACATTACTATGGATTTTTCTTTCTTTTTTTTTTGTTTTTTTTTTGTTTTTGAGACAGGGTCTCAATTTGTAGTTCAAGCTGG
The DNA here is from genome assembly GCA_004026965.1 of Petromus typicus. Taxonomy (NCBI): domain Eukaryota; kingdom Metazoa; phylum Chordata; class Mammalia; order Rodentia; family Petromuridae; genus Petromus; species Petromus typicus. Next base: position 850 of record PVIR01025489.1, on the reverse strand, counting down.
CCCTTAATTCACTATGTAGCCCAGGCAAGCCTGGGGCTCACAGCTATCCTCTTGCCTCTGCCTCCTGAGTGCTGCGATTACAGGTGTGAGTCACCACACCTGGTATTGTGGTATGCAGTTACTAGGTATAGAACTCAGGACCTTACACTTGCAAGGCAGGTGCCAGAACCACTGAGCTAAATCCCTGGCCTATTATGGATTTCTCTATGTTAATAAATATGGATTGACATTATATTTAATGGTTACATAGTACTTCATTAATTTGATCTGAAATAAATACTCATATTAATCCAATTAATAATGATAACAGGTTATATAATATTCAATTTGGGGATAACACAGGTATTATTGTGATAAAAATTCTTCTTTATATAATTTTATAAAATTATTTTTTATTCACTTATATACATATATATATAGACAGGGTCTCATTTTGTACTTCAGGCCGGCCCTGAGCTCTGCCACAAACTCATCACAGCAATCCTCTTGCCTCTGCCTCCCGAGTGCTGGGATTACAGGCATGAGCCACCACGCCCCACATTGTGGTATGTGGTGCTGATTGCTGCTGGGTGTGAGTCTCCACACCCAGTATGGTATGTGGTTACTGGGGATTGAAGCTGGGCCCTTGTGCTTGCAAGACAGGCCACTGAGCTAAATCCCTGGCCCACCTCTATATTTTTAAAATACACTTCATGAGTTCAATCCTCAGCACTGCAAAGAAAGAAAGAAAAACAAAAAGCCTCCAGAAACAAGACTGCCAGATAAACACTAAGCTTGAATTTCAGGTAAACAACAAATGGTATTTTAGTATAAATATGTCATGTAATATTTGGGACATAATTACATTTTT
>PVIR01025488.1:0-24823 GCA_004026965.1 Petromus typicus | reverse complement strand
AGTTTCTATTGCATTAATTTCTGCCCTTTCTTGCGTGGTGCGAGATTTGGGTTGGTCTTGCTCCTCTCTTTCTAGTTGCTTGATGTTTGGTATTAAATTGTTTATTTGAGCTTGCTCTATTTTCTGGGTGTAGGCCTTCACTGCTATGAATTTTCCTCATAGAACTGCTTTCATTGTGTCCCATAAATTTCTATATGTTGTATTGGGGTTATTGTTTATTTGTAAGAACTGTTCAATTTCTTCTCTAATTTCTTCTGTGACCTATTGGTTGGTCAGCAGAATGTTGTTCAATTTCCATATGTTTGTGAGGATCCTAGGCTTTCCTTTGCTATTCAGCTCCAATTTCAGGGCACTATGATCTGACAGTATACAAAGGATAACTTCAATACCTTTATATATATTTGCTTAGGCCTGTTCTATGAACAAGCACATGGTCTATTTTGAAGAATGATCCATGAGCAGCTGAGAAGAATGTAAATTCTGACTTTGTGGGGTGAAATACTCTGTAGGTATCTATTAAGTCCATTTGCTGAAGAGTCTGGTTGAGCTCCAGGATTTCCTTATTGACTTTTTGTCCAGTCGATCTGTCTCTTTGTGACAGGGGGGTATTGAGGTCCCCTACTATTATTGTATTGGAGTTTATCTGGTTTTTCATGTTCATTAATGTTTGTTTTATATGGTTGGGTGCATTAGAATTTGGAGCATAGATATTTAAGATTGTTATTTCTTTCTCTTGGATTTTTCCCTGAACTAAAAGATAGTGTTCATCTTTATCTCTCTCTATCAGTTTTGGCTTGAAGTCTATTTTGTCTGCAAATAAAATCAGCACTCTTGCTTCCTTGCTATTTCCTGTCGCATGGAGTATTGTTTTCCATCCCTTTATTTTCAGTCCATGGATTTCTTTCTGAATTAGGTGTGTTTCTTGTATGCAGCAGATTGTAGGATCTTGCTTCTTGATCCACGCTGCCAGTCTGTGTCTCTTAATTGGCGCGTTTAGTCCATTGACATTAATGGTTATGACTGATATAGATAAATTTAATGCTGCCATGTTTTCCTGTTCTTGGCTGTGTTATTTTACCTCTGCCCTTTCCCATCAGTTTCTTGTTTGGTTCCATGGGTTGACTCGGTTAGATCTCATGGATTTGTACTTTTCCTTATTTTTCTCCAAGATATTCTTTAGAAAGTTTTGGAGCATAGGTTTCATATTTGTGAAGTTTCTCAGGTGTTCTTTGTCATGGAAGTATCTTATTTCCCCATAAATTTTGAAGGATAGTTTTGCAGGATACATCAGTCTGGGTTGGAAGTTGTTTTGCTTTAGGGCTGAAACAATTCACTCCAGTCTCTTCTTGCATTGAGTGTTTGAGTTGAAAAGTCTGCTGTGATCCTGACGGGCTTCCCTTGGTATGTAACTGTTTTCTTTTGTCTGGCTGCTTTCAGTATTTCATTCTTTTTTTGTATATCTGGAACTTTTATGGTTATATGCCTAGGTGTAGATTTTTTAATGTCATGGGTGTGTGGAGTTCTGTATTTTTCATATATTTGTATGTCCAATTCTTTACATTTTCCTGTGAAGTTTTCTGCCATTATCTCTGTGAATAGCTCTTTGATGTCTTTAGCATTGTCTCTTGCTTCCTCAGTGACACCAATAAATCTTACGTTATTCTTCTTTGAATTATCTAGGAGCTGTTGGATTGATTTTTCATTATCGCTTGCTTTTTTCCATAGATTATGCCTTTCCTGTTCATTGGCTGAGATTCTGTCTTCTAGGTCTGAAATTTGGTCCTCTGCCATATTCATTTCATTGTGTAAGCTTTCACTTTCTTAATTTCCTGGACTTCTGCTTGTAGGTGTTTAAAAGGTTCCATTGTTTTTGGTATCTTGGATTCTTCTTTAGCTTTATTAATCATCATGTTGACTATGTCCAGTATCTCTGCCTTCATCTCAGAGATCAGTTCTGATTTCCATTTTACTAGATCTGCTTTGGTTACCATTTCCGAGGATCCTGGAGCCTGGCCTTCAAACTTCTCTATTTACCTTCCCCCTGTGTTACCTTGAGGTGAGGATCTTTGTATCTGAGACTCTGAATGTTTCCTCATCTCTGAGTTTTTGTTGTTGCTGTTGTTTTTGGTTTTGTACCTGCCCTGTTTTCTGACGATGTTTGTTGCAAGTCTCTTTCCTCCTAATATTTAGGAACCTTAAAATATCAGCGTTTCTTCGGTTGTTCTTTACAGTCTGTTTTGGGACCTAAAGAAAAACCCCTAGTTCTGGCATACCATATGAGGTACTCAGACATATGGTCAGGACACCTTCTCCCACCTGCTTAGAGGCAGGAAGGCTCTGGCTCCTGCGCTGCTACAACGGTGCTGCCTGACCTTCCAATAGGTCCATCTACTCACCAATACAGAGTCCCTGGGGTCGCTTGTGCAGTTGGCCTGGAGGCCAGCAGGCTCCAACCCCGGTGCGAATGGAATGATGCCAACCGCCGCCTCCACGGTGCTGTCCGCTGTTGTACTCAGTCCCTTGGCGCTCTTCTGGCTTGGGTCTGGAGGCCAGCAAGCTCCAACCCTGGCGCAAGTGTAATGTTGCTGACTGTCGCCTCTGTGGCACTGCCTGCTGTTCTACTCAGTCCCTGGATGCTCTTCCAGTGTGGGCCTGGAGGTCAGCGAGCTCCAACCCCGGCACGGATGCAATGGCCTATCTCCTTTTTCATAGTGCTATAGTTTTAAGAGTAGTGGTCTTTCACCTCTTTTGTTAGATTGATTCCTAGATATTTCATTTTTTTGGATGCTATGGTGAGAGAGATTTACTCCCCAATTTCTCAATGGGTCTGTTATTTGTACATACAAAGGCTATTGAATTTTTTTTTTTTCAGGTTTTTTGAGACAGGGTCTCGCTTTTTTTGTAGTTCAGGCTGGCCCTGAACTCAGCCTCAAACTCACATCACAATCCTCCTGCCTCTGCCTCCCGAGTGCTGGGATTACAGGCATGAGCCACCACGCCCGGCACTGTGGTATGTGGTACTGATTGCTGCTGGGTGTGGGTCTCCACACCCAGTATTGTTATGTGGTTACCTAGGAATCGAACCCAGGCCCTTGCGCCTGCAAGACAGGCGCTGGAACCACTGAGCTAATTCCCTGGCCCAAGGCTATTGATTTTTGAACATTAACCTTGTATCTAGCTACACTACTAAATTTGGCAATTAAATCTATCAGGTTTTTGCTTGAGTTTTTAGGATCCTCTATACAGAGTATCATGTCATCAGCAAGTAATGACAATTTAACTTCTTCCTTTCCTATCTTTATTCTTTTTATTTCTTTCTCTTGCCTAATTGCTATGGCTAATGTTTCCAGTACTATATTGAACAGGAGAGGTGAGAATGGACGTCCTTGTCTTGTTCCCAATCTTAGTGTGAAAAGTTTTAGTTTTTCACCATTGAGTATGATGCTGGCTATTGGTAAAGAGGCCTTTCTCTGATGAAGGGAGGTACTGTGAGAACACCTCGGCCCTTACCGGACTGCCTGCTGTGGCAGGATCTCCCATCAGCTTGGGGGTGGGCTCTGATGACAAAGAGGCTCCTTTCCAGTGGAGGAAGATTTGAGAGAACTCTGTTTAGTGCTTCCTAAGTCTGCTGAGAAATGGTCTGAGCTTTTTATTATTTGGTCTGGCTGAGGTTTTTATTATTTATTTATTTATTTACTTTTGGCAGGCTTTTGACAGAATGAGGAGTGGGTGATTCACAAAGGACAGTAAAAAAGGTCAGGTTTGCCACTGTGTTCTCTCTTGCAAGGGTGGCTCTTCCTCACATCCTTTCCTGTACTACTTATCTTACTTTGACTTGGCCCAGACTCTCTTCAGAGTCTGCTTATTTTCCTACCTTTAGTAACACTTTGCCATCATTTGTGCTTGCCTTGACATGGGACAGAAATAATCTAGAAACCACCTCCAGCACATCATAACCTGGTCACATATTTGGCAAGCCACCCAGAAGAGTATACTAAGCCTTCTGGGCACATATTTTTGGTTTTTTTCTAAAATGACATGAAGGAGAGCCAGAGATTTAGCTTGCCTGCTGCCATCTGCCTTGTAGGCCTAAGGTCATGAGTTTAATCCTTTAATCCACAAAATAAATAAATAAATAAATACATTTTTTAAATGACATGAAGGATATATTTTCTTCTTTCCCTACATCTCTCTCCTAGATTGGGGAATTCAGGAGACTCTTCTTATGGTGCCAAGTTCTATTTTTTGCTTTTCTCATCCTGTGGAAAGGAGAGAGATAAACACATGGTTCCTCTGTTTTTCTTCTAGCCATAGGAGGGCTACAGGCCTGCTTGACATTTATTTACCTCTTTCTTTTCTTTCTCACTTTTGGTCTCTCATTGCAGATACTCAGGCAATAAAGAACAGCCATAAAGCCTATTAATCCAGTTAGAGAAAGGATAATTTAGGTACCACATGTGTGAATTAAAGTTTAGTGTGTCTTTTTTACCTCATGTTTCTGTTCTCTTTGATACTTTCCTTAGCTTTCTCCCTCTATTGGGAAAAATAGCTGTTGGTAACTTGGTCTCCTGCTTGAATAGCTGCCTAACTGAGTTTATCTCTTTTGAGCTCAAAGTCTCCATACTTTTCCCCCCAGATGGCCATTTCACTCTCAGGTGTTATCATAGGGCTGCCATCCTGCCTTGTCATATGACTGGGCTCCATTTTGGATCACCAACATGGGCTCCACTATAGTTGTTTCTTTTGATTGTTTTTTCTGATAAAATGCAAGTAATCTAGAAATATATGCCTTATGAACTGAGAAAACCAAAGAACAGCTAGTAAAATTTAACTCAAGTGATTGTGAGTAATTTTCTGGATTTTTAAAGGTTTTTTTCTTAAAGAAAAAAAAAGTTTCCATCTCTACTCCCTTAAACAAATTACCAAAGTTTTTACTATTGGGGTAAATGTGACAGGTATTATTTCCCAAGTGGTTTCACCCTAGTTATATAGAGCCATACATTAAGTGGCTCAACACAGCTAATGTAGTCCAGTGAGTCCCTCATCTCATGGGAAATTCAAAGGGCTAAGTAAAGCCATCAAGTGGCTCAACAACCTTCTCCCTAAGTAGTTAGTGGGTCCCCATATAGAGAAAAAAATTCTCCAGTAGGGCTTTCTTCTATGTTTCTATGGAAGATGCCAGCATTGTCTTAGCTTCCAGTATTTACTTCTGTCTAGTAAATACTTGAATCTAACAAGGGACACTTCATGGGCTCAAATCAGGTCTCTTTCTTCTGCATGGGACACAATTTTAAGTACATGAGACCTAGTTGACTATAAAAATTCCTCAAGAGGGCTATCTTCTATACTTCTATGAAAGACACCAGCATCATCTTAGCTTCAGATAGTGAATACTCAAGTCTCACAAGGGATGCTTTATGGGCTCAAATTGAGGCTCCTTTTACATGGATTCCTTCTTAAGGACCCAAGGTTTATTTTTCTTTCTCTATAAGATTCCAAGACAAACCACAGAAAACCTCATGAATCACATCCAGCAGATTCTACTGACTTCACCACTAGGCCATATCCTTGATCAGCGGTAAAAGTTTGACCTGTCAATTTAAGAAAGGAGGAATTTATTACCTATTGCTGTTTAGTTTGGGTCCAGTGTGAACTAGGGAATGGTGAGATATTTGTATGGGATGACAATTTAAATTATGAAACTATTTTTCAGTTAAGGTGTTTCTACTTAAAACAGAGAAGGTGGAGTGAAATCCCTCATGTCCAGGCTTTTGTGACCTCTTATCTCAGGAAAACTTCAGAAACTGTGCTTCCCCACAGAAGAGAGAGACACCCTTGGTGATTCTGTCCTCAGATCCTCACTTGTCTTTCAGGTAGATATGGGTCTGTCCCATCTGTTTAATGAAGAAACTTGAGATGGTACATAAGACACATCTGGTGGCTTCCTGCCTGAGGGCAGTTGCAGCCACACTAGTGTGAACAGAGGAAGCTGCAAAACTAACCTTAGCAGGGAATATAGAAATCTTGACTCTACATCAAGTCACAGTAATTCTTGAGATCAAAGTTTACTTGTGGTTAACAGGGCACTAGTTTGCAAAATATCAGGTCCATCTCTTAGGTTGTTATAAAAACGTACACTACTCTTAATTTTGCCTTTCTGATGCCCAGAAGTCAGCCACTCCTATGAACAAGTGCCCTGTGTACACAGTTAGGATATCAATGATCTGCCCTTCCAAGACTATGAAGAGGTGTGGTCCACTGATGGAAGTATATAGGTGTTGGTTCACAACAGGTCATTAAGGCTAAACAACTTCCTCCAGGGACCTCTGCTGCTCACAAAGCGGAGCTCATGGCTTTTACTTGAGCATTCATATTACAAAAAAGCAAGAAGTTATATCTCTGTACAGAGTCTAAATATGAATTTCTGGTGCTACATGTCTATGCAGCAACATGGAAAGGAGCTTTCTAAGAAGGAATCATCTATGAAACATGAGTAGGAAATTCAAAAACTCTTAGGAGTCTGTATTCCTAAGCAGGTCACTGTCATTCACTGCAAGGGCTCCCAGAGAGATAGACTAAAGCCTCCTTTGGGAAATCAAAAGGCTGATAGGGAGGTGAGAAGGGCAACTCTACAACCCCTCAAGACCCTAGCTTTATTTGTAGTTCCTGAGGAACCACTCGGATGTAATGATAACCTATAAAAATCCTGTATGGGAAATAGCCACTAGAAAAAGCTAATCCCAAGGACTTTTGGAAGACTTGAGGCTCCTCTTCAGAAAGTAAGGCTTCAGTATTTCTCTGGGTGCAGATAAGCAGAGTCACTAATGACCCTCATTCACCACAACTTATATGACAACCTACATCAAAGCTTCCATTTTTAATTAGATCCATTATGTGGGTAATCTTGCTGAGGCTATGGCTCTTAGGCTTTCGATAACTTACCCAACCTCTTTCTTCATCCTCCACGAGAAGTGTGCAAATCTGATCTTTATATTTGGACTCTACATCCCCAACCTTCTCTCTCCCATCAAACAAGCACTTCAATCATCACTAATTCTTTTCACTTTGTATTCTGACAGTTTTTCTCCAGTGTAGTTGTAATTTTTTTTCTATTCCTTTTAGAGTGAGTGGCTAAATTTTTATTCAGTGAAAAACACATTTCCATTAATGAGAGTGCATAATTTTCCAGCTGCAAAAAGCTATAGCAGACAGAGATCTCCACTCCTTCAGCACCTCATAAAGAATTGTGAAAGTATGTGTTACTCAGGGGGAAATGAGACAGGAAAGCAGGGTGTGATTAAAATTGTCTGGGAGAGGAAGCATGACAAGATCCTGGAATACATGCATGTAACAGTTTCCAAAGCTGTGCAAGTAGACTTCTCTAGAGAACTTGAGCAAGTTTTCAGGAGGATAGCCTGAGAAGAGAACGCCACAGAGACTCCATCTACTTCTCTATCCATGCTGAGTAAGTTCCTCCGGCCTGCTCAGGCCCTGAGCACTCATGAGACTAGTGTGGGACAAGGACCCCACAGGGATTCCATCTGCTTCTCTGTCAACACTGAATAAGGGCTGCTCCTGCCCAGGCAGGCCTCTGGCTTGTCCTTCCCACAGCCCTTGGGCCCTGAGCTCCCACGTGACTAATGTAGGACAAACCCATAGAAGTTCCATCTTCTTGTCTGCACACACTGACCCTTGGGCCCTGATTTCTCGTGGGAATGGCAGGTGGAGAGAAGCCCCCAGAGACTCCAATTACTTGTCTGCACACATGAATAGGTGAGGCAGCAGTGCTGGGACATTGATAGAGTGTGTGGTTGCCATGTCCATCACAATGAAAACATCCACTGGAGGAGTGAATCCTGTTGATTGCAGCAGTTGGTGAGTTTGTGGAGTCAGTCCAACCTACAGGACCCTGGCCTCTTGCAGAGTTCAAGACTGCAGGAGTTCACTGAGCTCAACTCAGGAATTAAAATAACCTAGACAGGGGATGATGGCTCACTGTGACCAGTCAGCTCCAATCTGTGTGCCCTTGTTCATATTATCTACAGGAGACAGCAGAGCCCCATTATGAAGGGCCCTTTTGGTAATATTTTTCAGGGTTTTATTTTGTTGCTGTTGTTCTTTTTCTTTCTTTATTCTTTTTTAAATTTTTTTATTTTTCATTTTAAAAAATCTTTATTGGTAAATTACATACACACATCATGATTGCACTCCATAATGGGGATTTGTACCAGTATAAGACACAACTTAATTCTCATTTTTTCCCATAGCCCTACCCACCCTACTGCCCCCCCATGTACATAAAATTTGTTTCCTTACTTTTTTGTTATAATCTCATTATTTTTCCCCCTTCACTCTATTTTACTTTGAGCATTTTCTATTTCACAATATATAACATACAATTCTAGGACTCACTTACATCTTTATTTTCTCATACCAGAGAAAAGAATGCGATATGTACCTATCTGTGACCTATTTATTTCACTTATGAGAATATCCTCAAGGTATGTCCATTTAAGTATAAATGATTCAAACTTATCATTTTTTATGGCAGAGTAATACTCCATCCTGTAGAAGAATCACAGATTTTTTATCCAGTCTCCAGTTGATGGACACTTGGGTTATTTCCAAGATGTAGCAATCAATCACAAACTAAGCTGCTATAAACATGGGTGCACATATGTCACTGTGATATGAGTCTTTTAATTCTTTTGTGTATATACCTAGCAGGGTGATGGCCAAGTCAAATGGTACCTCCAATCTTGGCTTTTTGAGGAATCTCCAAACTGATCTTCGCAGGGGTTGTACTAGTCTACAGTCCCAACAGTGGAGAAGGGTTCCTTCTCTGTAGCCTCGCCAACTTTTGCTGTTGGCTGAATCTGAAATGGCAACTATTCTATGTGGAGTGAGATGAAATCTCAATGTTGTTTTCATCTGCATCTCTCGAATGACTAATGATGTTGAGCATTTCTTCATATGCTTCTTAGCTGCTCTTACTTCTTCCTCTGAAAAATACCTGTTCATTTCAGATGCCCATTTTTGAATTGGGTCTTCAAATTTGGGTGGGCTGAGTTTTTTGAGCTCTTTATATATTCTAGATAGTAGCCCTTTGTCTGAGGAACAGCTGGTGAAGATTTTTTTCCCACATTGTTGGTGGCCTTTTTGCTCTGTTGGTGGTTTCCTTTCCTGTGTAGAAGCTTTTAAAAAGAATGAGGTCCCATTTGTTGATTTCTTCAGCCAATTCCTGTGCTATAGAGGTTTTGTTCAGTAGGTCTTTCCCTAAGCCAATGTCTTTGAGAGTTTTACCTAACCTGTTTTGCAGCAGGTGTAGCGTGTCTGTTTTAATATTTAGGTCTCTTATCCACTTTGATTTTAGCTTGGTACATGGTGAAAGAGTTAGATCCAGTTTTAGTCTTTGGCAAGTTAAAGTCCAGTTTCTCCAGCACCATTTGTTAAAGAGGCTATCTTTCCTCCATTGAGGATTTTTGGCTCCTTTGTCAAAGATGAGGTGGAGTAGTTTCTGGATCTTCTAGTCTACTCCATTGATCCTCAGGTCTGTTACTTTGCCAGTACTATGCAGTTTTTATCACAGTGGCTTTATAGTATAGGTTCAGGTTCGGAGTTGTAATACCCCCCACCATGTCCCTGTTGCTTAGAATTGCTTTGGCTATTCTAGGTCTTTGTGGTTCCACATGAAAGTTTGGATTATTTTCTCTAGATCTGTGAAATATGTTGTTGGGATTTCAATCGGGATTGCGTTGAATCTGTATAGTAGTTTTGGGAGTATAGGCATTTTGATGATATTGGTTCTTCCTACCCAAGAGCAATGTATGTCTTTCCATTTTTTGATATCTTCTATCTCCTTTTTCAGAGTGCTATAGTTTTCAGAGTAGAAATCTTTCACCTCCTTTGTTAGATTGATTCCTAGATATTTCATTTTTTTGGGTGCTATTGTGAAAGGGACTGACTCCCCAATTTCTATCTCAGTGGGTCTACTGTTTGTGTATATGAAGGCTATTGATTTTTGAACGTTGACCTTGTAACCAGCTACGTGGCTAAAATTGGTGATTAGGTCCAGCAATTTTTTAATTGAGTTTTTAGGATCCTCTAGATAGAATATCATGTCATCAGCAAATAATGACAATTTAACTTCTTCTTTTCCAATCTTTATTCATTTTATTTCTTTCTCTTGCCTAATTGCTGTGGCTAATATTTCTAGAACTATATTGAACAGAAGTGGTGAAAGAGGACACTCTTGTCTTGTTCCTGATCTTAGTGTGAGTGGTTTCAATTTTTGACCATTTAATATGATACTGGCTGATGGTTTCTTGTAGATAGCTTTTATTAGTTTGAGATATAGACCATCTATTCTGATCTTTTGTAGAGTTTTGAACATAAATGGGTGTTGTATTTTGTCAAACGCTTTTTCTGCATCAATTGAGATGACCATATGATTTTTATCCTTAAGCCTGTTAATATGGTGTGTAACATTTATTGATTTATGTATGTTGAAGCATCCTTGCATCCCTGGGATGAATCCAACTTGGTCAGGGTGTATAATCTTTTTGATAATTCTCTGTATTCTGTTTGCCAGTCAGTATCTTACTGAGGAGTTTTGCATCGATGTTCATTAGAGATATTGGACTATAGTTCTCTTTTTTGGTTGGGTCTCTCTCTGCTTTTGGAATCAGGGTAATGGTTGCTTCCAGGAATGAATTTGGGAGTACTGCTTCCCTTTCAATTTCATTAAAGTGTTTCAGAAGTAGAGCCACTAATTCTTCTTTAAAAGTTTTATAGAATTCAGCAGTAAAACCATCAGGTCCAGGGCTTTTCTTTGTTGGCAAGTTTTTAATTACATTTTCAATTTCACAGATTGTTATTGGGGTATTTAACATTTCTATATCTTCTTTATTCAGCTTTAGGAGTTCATATGTGTCTAGAAATCTATCCTTTTCTTCTACATTTTCCATTTTATTGAAGTATAAATTTTCAAAGTAGGTGTTTATTATCCTTTGGACTTCCTCTGGGTAGTAGTAATTTCTCCGTTCTCATTCTTAATAGCATAGATATGAGCCTTTCCCTTTCTTTGTTTAATGAGGTTAGCTAAGAGTCTATCAATTTTGTTTATCCTCTCAAAGAACCAACTTTTCGATTCATTGATTTTTTTTTGAACCGTTCTTTTGGTTTCTGTTGCACTAATTTTTGCCCTGATCCTTATAATTTCTTGCGTGGTGCAAGCTTTGGGTTTGTTTTGCTCCTCTCTTTCTAGTTGCTTGAGATTCAGCACTAAATTGTTTATTTGAGCTTGCTCCATTTTCTGGATGTAGGCTTTCACTGCTATGAATTTTCCTCATAGAACTGCTTTCATTGTGTCCCATAAATTTCTATATGTTGTATTGGGGTTATTGTTTATTTGTAAGAACTGTTCAATTTCTTCTCTAATTTCTTCTGTGACCTATTGGTTGGTCAGCAGAGTGTTGTTCAATTTCCATGTGTTTGTGAGGATCCTGGGCTTTCCTTTGCTATTCAACTCCAATTTCAGGGCACTATGGTCCGACAGTATACAAGGAAAAACTTCAATCCCTTTATGTTTTCTTAAACCTGTTCTATGAATGAGCATGTGGTCTATTTTTGAGAATGATCCATGAGCAGCTGAGAAGAATGTAAATTCTGACTTTGTGGGGTGAAATACTCTGTAGGTATCTATTAAGTCCTTTTGCTGAAGAGTCTGGTTGAGCTCAAGGATTTCCTTAGTGACTTTTTGTCCAGTCGATCTGTCTCTTTGTGACAGGGGGGTATTGAGGTCCCCTACTATTATTGTATTGGAGTTTATCTGGTTTTTCAAGTCTGTTAATATTTGTTTTATATAGTTGGGTGCATTAGAATTTGGAGCATAGATATTTAAGATCGTTATTTCTGTCTCTTGGATTTTTCCCTGTACTAAAAGATAGTGTGCATCTTTATCTCTCTCTATTAGTTTTGGCTTGAAGTCTATTTTGTCTGCAAATAAAACCGCCACTCTTGCTTCCTTGCTGTTTCTTGTTGCATGGAGTATTGTTTTCCATCCATTTACTTTTAGTCCATGGGTTTCTTTCTGAATTAGGTGTGTTTCTTGTACACAGCAGATTGTAGGATCTTGCTTTTTGATCCACGCTGCCAGTGTGTATCTCTTAATTGGCACGTTGAGTCCATTGACATTGATGGTTATGACTGATATAGGTAAATTTATTGCTGCCATGTTTTCCACTTCTTGGCTGTGTTATTCTATTTTTGCCCCTTTCCCATCAGTTTATTGTTTCGTCACATGGGTTGACTTGGTTAGGTATTATGGATTTGTAACTTTCCTTATTTTTCTCCAAGATATTCTTTAAAATGTTTTGGAGCTCAGGTTTCATATTTGTGAAGTTTTTCAGGTGTTCTTTGTCATGGAAGTATCTTATTTCCCCATAAATTTTGAAGGATAGTTTTGCAGGATACATCAGTCTGGGTTAGAAGTTGTTTTGCTTTAGGGCTTGAAACAATTCTCTCCAGTCTCTTCTTGCATTGAGTGTTTGAGTTGAGGAGTCCGCTGTGATCCTGACAGGCTTCCCTTGGAATATAACTGTTTTCTTTTCTCTGGCTGCTTTCAGTATTTCATTCTTTTTTTGGATAACTGGGATTTTTATGATTATATGCCTAGGTGTAGATTTTTTCATGTCACGGGCATGTGACGTTCTCTATGCTTCATATATTTGTATGTCCAATTCTTGACCTTTTTCTGTGAAGTTTTCTGCCATTATCTGTGTGAATAGCTTTTTGATGTCTTTAGCATTGTCTCCTGCTTCCTCAGTGACTCCAATCAATCTTATGTTGTTCTTCTTTGAATCATCTAGGAGCTGTTGGATTGATTTTTCATTATTTCTTGCTTTTTTGCATAGATTATGCCTTTCCAGTTCATTGGTTGAGGTCCTGTCTTCTAGGTCTGAAATTCGGTCTTCTGCGAAATTCATTCTGTTGTGCAAACTTTCATTTTCTTTCTTAATTTTCTGGGCTTCCGCTTATAGGTGTTTAAAAGGTTCCATTGCTTTTGCTATCTTGGATTCTATCAGCTCCATGATTTCCTCTTTAGCTTTATTAATCATCATGTTGACTATGTCCAATATCTCTGCTTTCATCTCAGAGATCAGCTCTGACTTCCATTTTACTAGATCTGCTTTGGTTACCATTTCCGAGGATCCTGGAGCCTGGCCTTCAAACTTCTCTATTTCCCTTCCCCCTGTGTTACCTTGAGGTGTGGATCTTTGTATCTGAGACTTTGAGTATTTCCTCATCTCTAACCTTCCCTGTTTTCTGGCACTGTTTGTTGCAAGTCACTTTCCTCCTAATAGTTAGGAACCTTAAACCAGTGTTTCCTGGATTGTTCTTTACAGTCTGTTTTGGGACCTAAAGAAAAACCCCTAGTTCTGGCACACCATATGAGGCACTCAATCAATACAGTCAGAACACCTTCTCTTGTCTGCTTTAGAGGCAGGAAGGCTCTGGCTCCTGCACTGCTATAATGGCGTTGCCTGAGGTTCCAATGGGCCCACCTGCTCACCAATACAGAGTCTCTGGGCTCACTTGTGCCGTCGGCCTGGAGGCCAGTAGGCTGTAGGCCCTGTGCAGCTGGAATGATAGCGGCTGATGTTCCAACAGGCCCACCTACTCTCCAATACAAGGTGACTGGATGTGCTTCTGCAGGTGACATGGAGAAAGTCAGACTCTGACTTGCTAAACTCAGTCCCTGGGCACTCTTCTGGCGTGGGCCTGGAGGCCAGTAAGCTCCAACCCTGGCTCAGATTCGGTGGCACAGTCGCCATTTCCAGAGCCGCCCACTCCTAACCTCAGTCCCTGGGTGCTCTTCCAGCATGGGTCTGGAGGCCAGTAAGCTCCAACCACAGCGCAGATTTGGTGGCACAGTCACCATTTCCAGAGCCACCCACTGCTAACCTCAGTCCCTGGGTGCTCTTCTGGCGTGGGCCTGGAGGCCAGTAAGTTCCAACTCCGGCACAGATTCAGTGGCACAGTAGCCATTTTCAGAGCTGCCCACTGCTAAACCCAGTCCTTTCTTTCTTCATTCTGACCTCTCTTTCATTCTTCACTTCTCTACTTTTTTGTTGCTGAGTATCTCTGATTTTGAGTTTTTCCTTCTTTCAAATGCTCTTATTCTTACAGGAGAGGAGGAAATAGTCCTCTGTTAGCCACTGCTGCTGCTGAGTATCCCTACTCCTCTTTTGTTCCTTCATCCTCTCCTATCCTCTGGTGAGAATCAGATCCTAGAAGTTAATGCATTTCAGTCTTTCCTACTCTCTCTTTCTGTTGTAGAATTACAGGAGAGTGAACACAGTTTCCAGTGGATCTGCTGTTGTTAGTCTATTCTGTTTTGCATTTTTCCCTTCTGTCTCTTGAGTCCTCTATCCTCTAACAGTTTCCTAGGGTATCTGATCTTTATATATCTTCTAACCCTATTTTTGATCTCTCCCTCTTCTTCTATTTGCCACCCCCCAACTCCCTGGTGACCCTTTATTCCCAAGGGTGATGATGCTATATTGAAGGACCTGTATGTTTTACACATATTTCTGTATAGTTCTAAATTTTGGCATAGGGTCGCTGATCTAAATCATGAAGTTAAAGTTCTAAGAATAGTAATTGCCAAAGATTATCATTTCCTCTGTTGTGTTTGATCTACTGATGGTTCTGATTGTATTATGTCAACTAGGTGATGTGATTGCTCTGTTTAAGTACCTTTCATGGTACCTTCCAGGACTGAGATCACTTTCGGGCCATTACAGATCCAAGGAAGAAAACTCAGGAAGAACCCATCTCCTAAGGGTTCCAAATGTTAAGAAGAAAGAGACTTGCACTAACCATTACCCAGGCAGCAAGCCAGAAATTAAACCAAAAACATCAACAACAACAACAAAACAGAAAGGAGAAATAATTGAAAGACCCAGATCCAAAGTTTATCACCACAAGGGAAACCAGAGAAAATGGGAATAGAGCAATCTGAAGCTCAAACACTAGGACTCCCTGAGCCAACATCAAAAGAGGATCTAGTAAAATGGAAATCAGAAATAATTACTCAGTAATTACAGAGATAGTAGTGGAAGATATCTTCCACTCCTCTGTAATGGAAGATATGATTAATAACACTAAAGAAGAACTAAAGGACATGATAGACTCTTAGATTGTGAAAGTAATAAAACCTTTAAACAATAATTAAATCTTTAATCTTGGAGATTAAAAATTCCAACAGAAGTTTACAAAATAGGATGAATGAATGTGAAAGTCGAATAGCAGACCTAGAAGATAGGATTGCAGCTAGGAATAATTTATGGAAAATAGCAAAGGACCACAAAGAATCAATCCAGCAGCTGCTAGATGATGCAAAATAGAATAATGTAAGACTTGTTGGAGTCAGTAAAGAAAAAGGAGACATGCAAAAGATATATATATAAAGATATATATAAAGATATACATATATACATATATATAAAGATATATAAATATATATATACACATATATATATGTGTATACATTATACATATAAATAAAGATATATATATGTGTATATATATATATATATATATATATATATATATATATATATATATATTGTTCACAGATGTAATGGGAGAAAACTCCACAGGAAAAGGAAAAAAATTAACATACAGATAAGTGAGGTATATAGTATGATTTTAAAAAAGGTATACCTAGTTATATATAATCAGGATTCCAGAATCCCAACAGAAAAATGAAATATTGAAAGCAGTCAGGAAAAAACAACAACAACAACAAATCACATACAAAGGAAAGCTTATTAGAATCACAGTAGACTTTTCAAGTCAAGGAGAGACTAGAGTGAGGTATTTCAACCCCTAAAAGAAAACAATCTTCAACCTAGTTTCATGTACCTGTAAAACTATCCTTCAAAACTGATGTGGAAATAAAATGCTTCCATGACAAAGAACACTTAAGAAACTTCAGGAATAGGAAATCTTCACTCCAAACAATTCTAAACAATATCCTAGAAAAAGATATGAGAGTCACAATTCTATGTGATCCAACAGAATGAACTTATTGGGCAAAGTAAGAAACTGAATGGAAAAAGGGAAAAACAAAGACTAAAATATCCAAGAACAGGAAAACATCATGGCAAGCTAAATCAGTACATATCAGTTATACCATTAATGTCAATGGCCTCAATGTGCCAATTAAGACACAGACTGGCAGAATAGATTACGAAGCAAGACTCAACAGTATGCTGTATACAAGAAATACACCTAATTCAGAAATAAATTCATATACTGAAAGTAAAAGAATGGAAAACAATTCTCCATGCATTAGGAAACTGCAAAAATGAAAGGTGTCTATCTTATTTGTAGACAAAATAGATTTCAAAGCAACACTAATTACAAGAGAAATAGGACACTACATCCTTGTACAAGACAGTCCAAGAGGAAGAAATGACGTTCATTAATATTTATGCACCAAATTCTAGTCATCCAACTATATAAAACAAATACTAATGGACATAAAGAGCCAGAGAGGCACTAACCCAACAGTAGAAGGGAACCTCAATACTCCACAGAGAGATAGACCAACTAGAAAAAAAATCAATGATGAAATAGTTGAACTGAACAAAATTTTTGAACAAATGGACTTAATAGATGTCTACAGTCACAAGTCAGAATGTATATTCTTCTCAGCTGCTCATGGGTCATTCTCCAAAATAGAACACATATTACTTTATAGAGCATGTTTAAGTAATTGCAAAGGTATTAAAGTTATCTCCTGATATTACCAGACCAGAGTGCCTTGAAATTGGAGATCAAAAGCAAAATAAATTCCAAGACCCTTACAAACACATGGAAATTAAACAGCACTCTGCTGAACAACCAATTAGTCACAGAAGAAATTAAACTGTTTTTACAGTCCAATAATAAGACCAATATAACATACAGAAATCTATGGGACACAATGAAAATTGTTCTACAAGGGAAATTCATAGCAGTGAATGCCCATACCAGGAAAACATAGTGAGGTCAAATAAACAACCTAATGCTGAACTTCAAACTTCTACAAAAAGAGGAGCAAGACAAACCCAAAGCTCATATCAGAGGAAATTATAAGGATTAGAGCAAAAATTAACACAATGGAGGCAAAGAGAATGACAGAAAAAATCAGCGAATCGAGGAATTGGTTCTTTGAAAAGATAAACAAATCTAACACTTTGCAAACCTTATCAAAAAAAGGAAGGAAAAGGCTCAGTCAGGAAAGAAAAGAAGGAAGTCACCATAAATCCAGAAGTCCAGAGGATGATAAACACCTACTTTGAGAATCTGTACTCCAGTAAGATGGAAAACACAGAAGAAATGGATTCTTAGCCACATAAGAACTTCCATAGTTGAACAAAGAAGATATAAAAATGCTAGACAACCCAATATCAATCTGTGAAATTAAAAATATTATTAAAAACCTACCAAAAAAGAACAGTCTAGAGCCTGATGGCTTCACTGAATTGTACAAGATTGTTAGAGAAGAACTAATGCCACTTCTCCTTAAACTCTTTAATGAAATCCAAAGGGAATTAGTACTCCTAGACTCATTCCTAGAAGCAACCATTACATTAATTCCAAAAGCGGAGAAAGAACCAACCAAAAAAGAGAATTATAGGCCAATCTCCCTGATGAACAGAGAAGCAAAAGTCCTCAATAAGATACTGACAAACAGGACTGGGAATTTAGTTCAGTGCTTCTGCTGCCTGCCTTGCAAGTGCAAGGACCCAGGTATGATCCCCAATAACCACACACAACGCCAGGTGTGGTGACTCATGCCTACCAGCAATCTGTACCACATACCACAATGCCAGGCATGGTGGCTCATGCATGTAATCCTAGAACTTGGGAGGCAGAGGCAGTAAGATTCTGAGTTTGAGGCTGAGTTCAGGACCAGCCTGAACTATAGAGTGAGACCTTGTCTCAAAGCGAGAGAGAGAGAGAGAGAGAGAGAGAGAGAGAGAGAGAGATACTGACAAATAGAATACAGAGGGTCATCAAGAAGATCATACACCCTGACCAAGTTAGATTCAGCCCAGGGATGCAGGGATGGTTCAGCATATGTAAACAATAAATGTAATACACTACATTAACAGACTCAAGGACAAAAACAAAATGGTCAGCACAATAAACGCAGAAAAAGCATTTGACAAAATCCAACACCCATTCATACTAAAAGAGAAGCAATAACCTGCTGGAAAATAGGTTATGAAGACATTGATTGCATAGGGAAAGACTTTATGAACAAAACCTCAGCAACACAGGAACTAGAAAAAAGAATTAACAACTGAGATCTCATCTTAAAAGCTTCTGCACAGCAAGAAAAAACATCAACAAAGTAAAAAAATAACCTACAATATAGGAAAGAATTTTTACCAGCTGTTTCTCATGCAAAAGACTACTCTCTAGAGTATATAAAGAACTTGAACAGGGCCGGAGATTTAGCTCAGTGGTTCCAGTGCCTGTCTTGCAAGCGCAAGGACCCAGGTTTGATCCCTGGTAACCACGTACCATACTGGGCACGGAGACTCACGCCCAGCAGCAACCAGTACCACATACCACAGTGCCAGGCGTGGTGGCTCGTGCCTGTAATCCCAGCACTTGGGAAGCAGAGGCAGGAGGATTGCTGTGATGTGAGTTTGAGGCTGAGCTCAGGGCCAGCCTGAACTACAAAGTGAGACCCTGTCTCAAAAAAACCTTAAAAAAAAAAAAAAAAGATGTATCATGAACAGGTACAAGTACAAATTCTCCATGTTGAATGAGATGATAATGTATGTATAAAATGTACCCATAAAATCAATTCTCTCTTTTTAAAGAGAATAGCCTTCACCTGACATCAGCTTGAAGAGTGGGTGATAGAAAATGGACAGTCTACAATGAGTTTTTGGCATTATGTTTGCTCTTGCATGGTGGCCTACCCTCATGCTCTGTCATGTGCTGCTTCACCTACTTTTACTTGGCCCAAATGAGCCTGTTTGTTTTCTTATCTTTCATAAAATTGCTGCCATTCTTTGTAACTAGAGGACATCCTCATAAGTGAAATAAATAGATCACAGATGTGTAAATATCATATCTTTTCTCTAGTATGAGAAAATGAAGTTGTAAATGAGGTGTAGTATGTATAGATGATATTGTGAAATAAAAATATTTAAAAGGAAAAAGGGTATAGGGGAAAATAACAAGGAGAAAAGAATGTGACAGTAATAAAGATAAAAGGAAACAAAGATTATGTATATAGAGGTTGGAGGGTTGCAGGGCGGGTGGAAAGGGGAAAAAACGAGAATCTAGTCATATCATATTCTGGTACAAACTCTCAGTGTTGAAAGCGATGATGATGTGTATTCATAACGTACCAAAAAAGATTTAAATTAAAAAAAAAAAACTGCTGCCATTCTTGCTTTCCTTGATCAATGTTTCCTCAAGACAGAAATAATCTAGAAATTATCTCCAACATGAGATGCCAGCACCTCAGTATCCTGTAACATTCTTCTTTTCAATAAAAACTCTCTTAACTTCATCTTTTTGGTTTATAACTTCATTCTTTGACTTTGTGAGCCCATGAATGTGGTTTGTACAGGATAAGCTTTCACCATCTCGAACAAAGCAAAAAATTTAAAAGGCTGGAAAAGTAACTCAGGGCAAAGGCTTTGGGTTCAACTCCCAGTATGATAGATAGATACATAGATGATAGACAGACAGACAGACAGACAGACAGATAAGTAGCATGAATAGCTTAACTACTGCAGTTCCAGAAGAGAGTTTGTGTCATGGTGGGTTCCCAATCACGTGAATGACTTTTCATGTTATGTCGTAAATGATTATTTAAAACAAAACACACTCCCACCCTGGCTGCAGCAGGAAATTTTTGATGGATTCAAACAGACAATCACATGTATAAGGGCGCAGCAATGGTATTCTTATAGAAACCCCTGATTTTCAAAGATCTGAGCACTCAGGCACGGTGGTGCACACCTGTAATCCCAGTGAAGTAGGACTTAAAGAAAAACAATTTTTCCGACCCTTGGGCAGACAACCCCTCCTCCCCCACCATAATCCTCCCACCTCTGTAGCTGTTCCTACTCATTGTGGCACTGATAAAATTAACCTATAAACAGCATTTATGATACCCTGTTTACCCAAGATTCAGAAGGCTCTGTTTCTTTTCAAGGTTAAGTTATTAATTGGCATTAATTGTTTTGTTTCACTTGTCTCCACTCCCCTATTTCTTGCCTCTAGAAACCACCTCCCTTCAATCAAATGTATAAAACTAGAGTCTTTCCTTTGTCCTAGGCTCATACTTTGGGCATGAATGCTTGAATTGATGTCCACCTAAAATCCTCGAATAAAAATCCTCCTATTTCCCAGTGGTCTCTTAAATCCTGTAACACCTGCATTCGAGGCAGGAAGGTCACTGCAAATTCAAGGCCAGCTTGGGTCACATAGTGTAGAATACACGGTGAGACCCTGCCTCAAAAAAAAAAAAAAGTAGCAAATAGTAAAATTTTTCTAGAATCTTTGATAGACTATGTCCCTCTGAAACTGAATTTTTGAAAACTGAGGGAAATGAGAAAGTCCTAAATTCATTTGCTGTGATAATAGGAAGTGTCCCCCACACTGCACCAGTATGGCCCTCAGAAACAAAAAAGGTGAGAGGAGAGTCCACAGTAGCAACCACCTGTGACAGGTGGAGAGTTAGAGTCCAGAATTAGACAGGGATCCCCCTCATCCCACTTCCAACCTGGACTAATAGCTGAAGTTTTCACAATATCTAGAGAAAGAGCTACTATTGGTTACTCAGAAATTAGACTATGCTAGTAACTGAGAGTACTTAAATTCAGCACAGACTGAGACTTACATAATTACTTTTGTGCAATTTTTTTTTCCTGAGTGAATGCTTTTATTGCTTGAATAAAATGAATTTCTTCATGTACTATTTAAAAGTGATACTTGAATAGGGTGGGACTGTATGTGTTAACATGTATAGTCACAACCTGGGCAATGTGGGAAGACAGAGATAATATGCCCAGAACAGAATGGTGCCCAAATAGACTCTAGTTCTATGAAAATGTGCCACTCCTTTATTTATATAAAACAAAAACCTAGCCAGCAAAATCCAGATATTCTTCCAAGTGCAACAATATAGGCACCTTTCTTGATTACAAACTGGTTGGTTGTGTTTTGAAATTAACTCTACATCCCACAAGCATTATTAACTATTATGAAAGTTATTTGAGGGAACTCATGACTCATTTTTCTTCTGAGCTTTCAAGTTGTTCGAGTCTTAAGGCATTATTTCCCGTTTGTATTTTTAGATACTCTAGATCTTTCTCATGAAATAACGTGCATGTAAATGGCCCTATCATTGAATTCCAGTGATGTTTATGTGGCTGCAACTTCTCTATCAACCTGAATTTATCTTAAGAGCTTTCCTTTGGAAAAAAAATAATAAAAGATGAATTACATTGTGAAGATAATGGTGTGAAAGAAAATGAGTAGTTATCTTGTTGATCATTCATTCATTGTTAGAGTTAGAATGCACATACTTTAAAAGGTATATGCTTTAAGCATTCAATTTTATTTTGAAGTAAGTAGATATTAATAAAAATATTTTTTAAAAGTCTTATGAAAAAATAAAGCAAAATTTCATAAATTAAAGAATAGCATTAGTTAATTCACTATGTATTCAGCTTGGTGACTTTTAATATTTGTTAAATACCCACTAATCACCATCCCACAGGGTAGAACGTATCTATCATCCCGGAAAGTTCCCCATGCTGCCTGCCAGTGGATTTCATAGCACCCACAAATGCAACCATACTCTGAATTCCTGAGAGCTTGTCTGGAGAGCAGGGCAATGAAGCTACTCATATCTCTTTGATGGAGAGGAAAAATGCCTTCTTTATCCTGGTCATCTTCCTCCCAGAGAGTGACAGAATCTGCACAGCTTCCTGCATCTTTGGGAAGGACACACGAGGAGCAGTGAGGGAGGAAGGGACAACCGCTGAGCCAGCCAGATCATCTGAATCAACCCTGGCCATCAGTGAGGTGACAAGTTGTAGCCAGATCACCCTCACATCTACTTTCTGACTTTTATGATGCAATTTTGCCTGTGTTTGCACTTCATAATCACTAAATCAAGTCTGTGTGTCTGTCTGCCTGCCTTCTTCACTCAGTATTTCTCAGACGCATCCCCGTTGCTGTAGAGACCAGTTCTTGTTCTTTTTCTATTGATCAGAAATGTTTAGCTGTAGGACTAGAACACAACCCATTCCTCATTCTCTTGTTTATAGACCTTAGGAGAGTCTTGCTTTAGGCTAATTTGCATAAAGCTGCTACAGGTGTAGTTAAGTTTAAATTTTTCTCTTTTGTAAAAGAAAACATTTCATTTTGAAATAGTCTCCAATTCCCAAAAGTTACAAAAATGGAAACAATGGGGGTGCATTGTGCACCCCCCACAACCACCCATATACATTTTATTCAGATTTATTTATTGTGGATATTTAATATTTGCTTTGTTATTTTTAACCATGTGACTTCTCTTTTTATATATGTATGAAATGTGTTTCCTGAAGGCCCTTTACTCCTCAAATATACTCAGTGTATATTTTCTTAGGGTGTGAATATTCTCTAACATGATCACAGTAATATATGTCAAATTTAATATTGATGTAATATTCTAATCCACAACAGTATTCTAATTTATTTGGTTAGTGATCCAAAAATGTCTTCAGGCTCCTACCCCACAACCCAAAATACAGTTTGGAGTCAACTTTTATTTTTAGACAAAGTCTTACTTTGTAGTTCAGTCTGGTCCTGAACTCTGCCTCAAACTCAGAAATCCTCCTGCCTCTGCCTCCTGAGAGCTGGGATTACAGGCATGAGTCACCATGCCCAGTACTGTGGTATGTGATTGCTGGTTGTGTGTGGTTACCGAGATGGAACCCAGACCCTTGGCTTACAAGGCAGGTGCTGGAACCACTGAGCCTAAATCCCTGGCCCTAGAGTCAACTGTTGCTGTTACCTGGCGCCTCTCTTTTTTCTCCTTTAATCTGGAATGTTTTCTCAAGCTTTCACTGTTTATGACATTGATCTTTTCAATGAATATAGTGCTTTCTTCCTTTGTCAACAAAATAGTTCTCCTGGTATGTTTTTCTGATGTTTACTTATGATTAGATTCGTGTTATGCTTTCTAGGCTGGAATACTGCATAGATGCATCCTCAGGGTAACACATTTTTTTTTTTTTTAACAGGGTCTTGCTGGCCCGGAGCTCAGCCTCCAACTCACAGCAATCCTCCTGCCTCTGCCTCCTGAATGCTGCTATTATAGGCGTGAGCCACTATGCCCAGCACTATGGTATGTGGTACTGATTGCTGGTGGGCGTGAGTCTCCACTCCCCGCATTGTTGTGTGTGGTTACGGGGGATCAAACCTGGGCCCTTGCACTTGCAAGGCAGGCACTGGAACCACTGAGCTAAATCCCCGGTTCTCAGGGTAACACATTGAAAGACATGAGATATCCATCTGTTCTACATTAATTTGGATAAATTAGTCAAGATTTTGCCCTGATCATTACTATTTTCTCTTCCTTGTAACTAAAAAGCAACATGAAGTTAGCAATGTGAAAGCATCCTGGTACTTGTCAGTTTCCTTCTAGATACAACATCAGTGGATGACAGCTGCCTGATGCAATCTTTACTCTGATTGCTGCAAAGGTACACTTTTCCAATTTGCACATTCTTCCGGATTTACCAGCTGACCTTCAGCATTCCAATATAGCCAATAACTATCTTCCCTATAATTAATTTTTGTTTAATGTAAGTATGAAATCATTAATTTCTCTTTCTTTAATGACTTACAATTTATTATTATACTTCTTTTGGTGCACAAAGTCTCTTAACTTTGGTCAAGAGGAACTTCTCTAAAATGATTCCTGTGTTCTTGGGACATACTTTTATTATGTAAACATTTTTTAAAAAATTTTGTTTGATGTAACTTAAACCTACCCTCATCTACCCATGGAATTGGTCATTCCTTTGAAGAATCCTGACTCTTTTTAGTGGAGAATGATATTATGACTAATATCTAGGTACTAGATGTGACAATTGGTAATGACAACTAATACTTGGGTGCTAAGTATGATAATTGCTATGATATCACTAGCTCCCAAAGTTATCATTAAATTTACTTATTTCCTCCATCCATTGCTTTGCCCATACGCCTACAACAGACAAATCTACCATAAGCTCAAGTTTCATCTGTAATGTTTCTCTACCTGAACTTTTTTTTGCAGGGGCAGTACTGGGGATTGAAATGTGGCCCTTGTGCTTGTGAGGTAGGTAGGATCCACTGAGCTAAATCGCTGGCTCTTCTTGAACTTTTTAAAGATTAAATATACATAGTGAAATATTTTCTTAATAAGTTACTTGGGTTCCTAGAGAGACTACCTTTATCTAAAACTAAATTTTAAACGTAGTTGGCTCAATGACTGGTCTTTTCATTCTATTCTAGTGGACTGCATATAAAATGTGGTAGCAATACCAGCTTGCTTTAATTATAGAGGCTTCAAAAAATTATAGGGGCTGGGCCGGGGATTTGGCTCAGTGGTTCCAGCACCTGTCTTGCAAATGCAAGGACCAGGGTTTGATTCCCAGTTAACCATATACAATACTGAGTGTGGAGACTGATGCCCAGCAGCAATCAGTACCACATACCACAGTGCCGGGCGTGGTGGCTCACGCCTGTAATCCCA
>PVIR01025487.1:0-24963 GCA_004026965.1 Petromus typicus | reverse complement strand
TTGATTATGCTAGGTGAGTGTTCTACCACCAAGCCGCACCCCAACTCTGCCTGGAGATCTTAAAAGCATAGGAATGACACCTCCCTTAGCCTGGACCTCTGCTGGAGGGGGACATCAATGAGAACACCACCAAACCTATAGTGGACATGTAGGAAACCATTGTTTCAAGGCCCCTGGGACTTCGGGGCTGTTACTACAGTAAAACCAAGCCAGCTATTCCCACTTGGGACCCAGCAGTTCATGCTGTTTGGTGGCAGGCTGTCCCAGGTCCCCCAGAGCAGTGACAACCCAAAATGCCTCCGGAAACTTCCCCTCTTGCTCGCAGAGCCCGACCATCCTGCCAGCCCCGTGCTCAAGACATTTTTCTCTCAGTTCACATCCAGTGGGTGACTTGCCTTTGTCTTAACAAGTTAGCAGAAGGCACATTTCATACGAGAATGTGAGACCTTGTCTGCATCATACATAGCATCAAAACCCTGGACATAACTGGTTTTTGTTTTTTAATGTTTTGTCTTCCAGTTTTGAAACAAGGTTTCACTAAGTTGCCCAGGCTGGGCGCAAAGGTGCAATTCTCCTGCCTCAGACTCTGAGAGCACCTGGCATTACAGGTGTGCGCCGCTATGCCCAACTTCTTGGTTTGTCTCCATGTGCTGTGAGAGCCTGCGAACATTTAAAATAATCACGTCGGTATTTCTGAGTGACACTGATGTGTAATTTATGCAGCTTCAGTGTCACTGTCGTGGTGGTTTTCACAGTGTTTTCTGTCCTTTGCTTTGCTTTGGGATGGGAGGTGCCACGGGCATTGCCGTATCTGGGAAAGTTGGGAGAATTCCCCAGACCACTGTGAGACCGGAGCTTTTCTTTTTTTTTGAGACAAGGTCTCGTTTTGTGGCCTGGCCTCTAACTCACAATGCAGCCCAGGCCAGCCTCAAACTCAGCAATCCTCCTGCCTCTGCCTCCCCAGTGCTGGAATTACAGGCTGTATGTGGTGCTGATTGCTGGTGGGCGTGAGTCTCCATGCCCAGCACTGGTCTATGTGGTTACCCAGGATTGAACCGGGAACCTTGCACTTGCAAGTCAGGTGTCAGAACAACTGAGCTAAATCCCCGGCCAGAAAATTGTTTTAAACAATTATTTATACTGTCATTTATTACTCTCTCCCCTATTAGATGGCCGTTTCGTGAGAGAACATGCCACATCTATCATATTCAGTGACACAGAGCGGGGAACAACATAAGTGTGAGACTCGTGCCAGCTTCCTGACTCTGATCCATGGTCCAGTGGCAGAAGCCAGCATCCCATTTATGGCAGATGCTCTGGAGCAGTCCTCAGGCTTCTAAGAACAATGCTTCTTGTTTGTTTTTGAGTGTTTTATTCTGTTGCCCAGGCTGTCCTGGAATACTGAGGTTTAAATGATCCTTCTGCCTTAGTCTCCTCAGTAGCTGGAGCTATAAGAGCGCACTACTGCCTCCAGCCGTTGGCAAACTCCTGTGTCCACTTTAAGAACTGCGCGGTGCCTTAGTTCAGGCCGCTGTGCCCAATTCGCATAGGCCAGTGGGTGACTTGGCCCACTAAGGTTTATTTCCCAAGCTTCTAGAGCTGCACGTCCAAGATGCAGGCCTCGGCACATCCTGCCTCCGGTGTCAGGCATCTCATCAAGCCCTTCTGGGAGCACAGATTGAGGGCAACTGTAGTTTCCCTTCTCATCAGGAAAAATCCTCGGGACCTGGTTACCTCCCGAAGGCCCCACCTCCTAATATCACCCTGGGGCTTCCAGTCTCAACATAAGAATGGAAGGAAAGAGAGCTCCGCTGGGACATCACCAATTGGAGCCTACCCTGGGTGTTTTATAGACCCTATCTCAAAAGTAAAGGGCCAGGGCCTTAGCTGAAGGCCTTCATTCCTCAGGACTGAAAAAAAACGTAGAGCAGTTGGCTGGGGATTTAGCTCAGTGGTTCTGGCTCCTCCCTCACAAGCACAAGGTCATGAGTTCAATCCCTGGTACCACAAAGTGGGTGACTGAAATTCAGTCCATAATATTTAGGGTTTACTTTTTAATGCATATTCTTTTTGTTTTGTTTTGTTTTTTGAGAAAGGTTCTCACTTTGTAGTTCAGGCTGGCCCCGAGCTCAGCCTCCAACTCACATCACAGCAATCCTCCTGCCTCTGCCTCCCGAGTGCTGGGATTACAGGCGTGAGCCACCACGCCCGGCACTGTGGTATGTGGTACTGGTTGCTGCTGGTGTGAGTCTCACGCCCAGTATTGTATATGGTTACCGAGGGACTGAACCCGGGTCCTTGTGCTTGCAAGACAGGCACTGGAACCACTGAGCTAAATCCCCGACCCCCTTTAATGTATATTCTGGCACCCCGGGCCAGTGAAACCCCTATGTTTGAGAAACATAGATGGAGGGGCTGGGGATGTAGCTCAGTGGAGCTGTGCCTACCTGGCAAGTGTAGGATCCTGAGTTCATCTCCCAGTACCAAAACCAAAGACTCATAAATGTAGCCAATTAAAAAAGTCTTTGTTGGCAGTACTTGCTGTTAAATTCAGAGTACTGGGAGTGAGCTATGTCCCTGGCTCTTTCAAAAAAAAATTGAAAGCGGGTTTCATTCAATCACTAAGTTGCTTGAATTTGCAATGTTCCTGCCTTAGCTTCCCAGAATGCTAGGATTATAGGCATGTGCCACCACCGTGCCTCATAATGCTTCCGTTACAATGCTTAGAACTCTCCTTCATCTTTGAAAAGGTTGAAGTAGTGGTCATCAGAGAGAGACAAGCCCAGTGGCTGGGGCAGGAAGATCACCAGTTCAAGGCCAGCCTGGGCCACTTAGCGAGACTAGGGGATGTAGCCCAGAGTGAGGCCCTAGGTTCAGTCCCTACTAGCACACACACACACACCCATTCTTAGCAGTGACTGTGGCCTTCGCCAAGGCCTCTGTGCACTGGAGACTGGCTCTGCTTCTGAAGCCTAAACAGAAACAGTAACACCTTATCACTACTACTGCTTTGAAACTCATCAAGTTTGACAACTCCCGTCATCTGGTACTCAGTGGGCAAGCTAGAACTTGACTTGACCACTGCCTCATGACTCATGCCCCAGGCTGGCCTTGAACTCGCAGTGGTCCTCCTGCCACAGCCTCCCCAGTGCTGAGATTACAGGTGTGTGACATCATACCTGGCTTCACTGCCCCTTTCCATCATAATTTGTGTTGTATTCATCACACCTGGCACCAGCTGACGCGCTCTGGAACCCCCGTATGTGTATTTAAGACGGCAGAAGTGATGCGAGCGTTGCTTCCAGGTCAGAACAACGCCAAGCGCCGCTGCGCACGGTGACCTTGATCCCGTCAGCCCTCAGCTTGTTCCCTCCCTTTGGCAGTGGGCCGTACCTGCCTAGCTCACGAGCTCCGTGTGATAACAAGGCAGGGTGCTGACTGGCCGCTCGTGGGCACCTCAGGAGGTGCACGTCACTCCTCCTGGCTCCGGGTGCCAGACCTCACTGTGTCTCTCTGTAACCCAGGGTCCAAGACAGGCTCCGGCTCAGCAAATGCTGAATTAATAAGGGACGAAGGACTCATTTACCAACTCCAGGTACCATGCCAGGCGTGGTGCACCTACAGTCCTAGCCCTTGGAGCGAGGAGGCTGGCCATGAATTCAAGGTCAACCTGTGCTGCACAGTGAGGAAAGCCGGCCTGAATTACACAGTGAGACCCTGTGTGATAACTAAACCCAGTAAGGAATTAGGAAAACTGCCAGGCCTGGTGGAACATGCCTGTAATCCCAGCAGCGCAGGACACAGACAGGAGGACCTTATTTTTGAGACCAGCCTGGGCAACTTAGTAAGACCCTATGTAGTTCAGTGGCACCATACCGACCTTGCAAGTGCAAGGTCCTGAGTTCAATCCTTCGTACTATTACAAAATATATAAATAGGGCTGGGGATTTAGCTCAGTGGTTCTGGGGCCTGTCTTATAAGCACAAGGTCCCTAGTTTGATCCTGGGTAACTACATACACCGTGCTTAGCATGGTGACTCATACCCACCAGCCATCAGTACTACATTCCACAGTGCTAGACGTGGTGGCTCACACCTGTAATCCCAGCACTCAGGAGGCAGAGGCAAGACGATTGCTGTGAGTTCCAGGCTTGCCTGGCCTATGTAATGAGCTCAGGGCCAGCCTGAACTAGAGTGAGACCCTGTCTCACATGAGTGAATGAATGAATAAATAAATAAATAGCGAGACCCTATCTCATAAATAAATAAAATAAATATTAAAAAGCTGTGAAAGGACATAGGTATGAAGACTAGAAAGGGAGAGTGGTGGGTCAGGGAATGAGCTCAGTGGGTCCAGGGCCTGCCTTGCAAGCAAAAGTGCCCAGGTTTGATCCCGGTAACCACATACAACAATGCCGGGTGTGATCAGCAACCAGAACCACAGTGCCGGGCGTGGTGGCTCACGCCTGTAATCCCAGCACTGGGGAGGCAGAGGCCGGAGGATTGCTGAGAGTTCAAGGCAGAGCTCAAGGCCAGCCTGAACTACAATGGGGGATCCTGTCTCAAAAAAGAAAGGGTCGGGGGAGTGGTGCCCAAGTCCAGGCTGTATTTGAAGAATGCTCTTCAGAGGACATGAGGTCCTTGTGACACCCAACTTGGAGGTAATATCCGAGGCAAGCCCTAGGCTCAGCCGGTAGCTGCCGAAACTCCTGAAGCTCACCCGGGGCCAAGGCAGCAGGTCCTGCTAAGCTGCTACATGCCTTTCTTGACAAACATTCTTTACGGTCCTGCTGGGGGCAGTGAGGACAAAAAGGCCTGCCTGGACAGTAGATCAGCAGAATACTGACACAGAAAAGGACAGACACGCTAGGTGGAGTTTTTTGGTTTTTTATTCAGACGTGGGATTTTTGTCTTTGTATAACTTATCTAATTAAAATATTCATCTTGATAGTTACCACAAAAAAGTAACATAGAAAATTGTATGTACATTTTGGGACCAAAATACAAATGAAGAGCAGGACAACACCTTGCTCGTTCCCCTCCTGCCTCCAAGAAAGAAAAGCCCCAGAGAACCTGCTGGTCACACCGAGGATCACAAAGTTAATCTAATCTGGTGATTCCTGTGTCCTTAGCACAGAAAAAGGCTGAATGAGGCTTCACAGCGGGGACCTGCACCAGTTCTGCAGCCACTGTACTGGGCCGACGAGGAGTTGCTAGAGCGCAGCCCAGCTGTCCTCCCAGCTCACAACCGTGACACAGACACCGGAGGGCACGCCGGAGGGTCGGGCTCTAGGCCGCCACCAGGGCTCATCAGGAGTCTCTAGGGCCAAAAGTGGATGCTGACGTTGGGATGGACAAATCTGTGTCCTTTCGTTTCCCACTTAAAGACTCCTAATAAGGAGATTTAAGTGATATACAACTGAACCTGAAGTTATGAAAAACTGGCTCGATGGCATAGAACCAGAGACAGAGCTAAGAGACAAATTCAAGGTGACAGACACCAAGAGGAAGCTATTCCGGGGAGCAGGCACCTGGTAGCTGATCCGAATGTTCATCCAATTTCAGGTAAAGGGCTTTCTAACTTCAGATCTGGGTTCTGGGCTGGGAGTAGCGGCAAAACAAGCCAAATCAAAAGAATGCTCTACCTAATTCAAAAGTACAGCACATTAAAACACAGCAATCCCATGTCCCACTGCAACAGGCGCCCTGCACAGCCAGCCGCACACGCAGAGGAAGACAGACTTCCCAAGGTGCCCTGAAATCGAGGTCAGCTTAGCGCAGGCCTCTGCGAAGGTGAACACATCAGGACCCCAAGTTCTAGGCCTTGAGAGGGGACTGCTGGCCAAGTTAAGCAGGCCGACCTGCACACTAGCCATCTATGCCCTCAGTCCGTCCTACAGTTCTAAGGTTCCACACCCCAAGTCCCTAGCATCTATGTCCACCGGGGTCACTGCCAAGCAGTTCCTGGTAGGCGCATGTTCTTCGACGGTCACGAAGGATCAGATACTGCCCTCCTGGAGCTGATCTGACCCCTTGTCAGCGGGGAGCCGGAGCCTCCCCTCCAGCTGGATGAACGCGGCTGCCAGCCCCCGCCTGACTCAACAGCTCACTTTCCCTAGGTGGCCCCTTCCTCAGGTGCTAGCTTAACACCGAGGAGGGCTGGAGCTGCACTTCTCTGCCACACACAGCAGACAGTGGTACTCTTCTAGTCACGTGATCTTACCTTTCAAAGAATAGGCAAAAACAAAAGCAATTTCCGACAGCACTGCAACTTTAAGAACCATTCACTTCTAGTAGCAGTTCATAGGGAACAAGATGAAAGGGCTGGCTTTTAAAACTCCAAAGCCACGTTCAAGGCTTTATGAAAAACCTGCCTTATCTGTGTTTTTTTTCCTGTGCTGAGCCACAAGGAGCTGGGGAAAGGTCACCTCGAATTTGAATCACATTGGAAATTGTAAAAGTGCTGATTCTGTGCAAATTAATCTCTGAGGGTTCTGTGTCTTCTCGTGAGCCGTATTTAAAACAGAAAAGGGCCTGACAGAGATGGTGGGAGGACTCGACTTTATAGAGAGCCTCCCTTAGTGACACGACCGAGCAGGTAGGAAGAGGCAGCTGCATAGAACTTGGAGCAGCACTGAGGAGTCAGGCGAGGCGCCCTGGGCCCGGAGGGAGGACGGCTCCACACGTGGCTGCAGGGCAGCTCCTCCCCCTACGGACCGGGGTCCGCACTGGACAGCCAGCCTGACGGAGGGAACAGCTTTCACCTCACTTCAGTAAAGGACCTGGCAGAGAAAAGGCCAAGTGTGTGGTAAAGGATGAAACAACAACCACCACCCCCAAAACTCTGGGGTGATATAAATACAATCTGGGGGCAATACTTATTAAAACTGTCTTACAGTTTACAAAGATTCTAATTAGCAACAAAAAGTATAATTGACCTTAAAACCCTCAGTGAGGCTGAGGCTTCACATCATCTTCAGAATTCTGAAGCGTGCTCCAGGCGGGCGCGGGGCTGTGGCACAGGGCGACACCTGCAGACATGCAGGACTCAGAGCCTACAAGGTCCACAGAGCAGAAGATTCCGGTCTCCTCTGAAGGCTCACTCCCTAGGCCCCGCTGTCCCTGCGTTCTTGTCTCCCAAATTCCATCTCCAAGGTATGTCCTCGTTTATCGCCTGGAAAATCTATTCTTGAAGGCTTTAATCGTCTTGGCCATCATTGGGGCGATTTCTGCCAAGGGAGATGCAGCAGTCATTTTACACAGCAGCAGCTCAGACATACCCGCAGCAGTTTCTAATCAAAGCCAGGCCATGCCTCGCTGCTCTCAGCTGTGCCCAAGACCCATGGACATAACAGTATCAGCAACAGCACTCTGGGGACACCCGCCAGGCCCTGTCAGGCGCCAACGGTCACCCTGCCCAATTCCAGCCCCCTGTGCCACAGCTCCGGCTGACTGGCCAGTGTGCCCATGAGCGCGCTGCGAACCGCAGACTGGGGGACTCAATCCTTCACTGCCTCACAGAGCCAGACCAGTCCACAGCACCCTCTCCCCAGCTGCCCAGTGTAGCAACAGGTGCCCGGTGAGCTGTGCAGACCCCACCTAAGTGGGGCCGGCCCGCCTCCTGATTGGCAGTCTAGGACCCCCAACCCCACAGGCCTACAGCCCCTACACAATGTGTCCACCAAGTTAGACATCCCTTAGGACACTGAGGATAGTATGTGCTAATGAACTTAATAAAATACAAAACAGATTCAAACAGACACCAAAACTATTTGGAAGCTAGGATTATAAGGCTCTAATATCCGAAGAAGACTGATACAACTTAGTGGTCAATAAAGACTCCTTTTACTACCTAGAGTAGCATTTTTACATTTAGGTGAAAAAAAGCAAAATGCTAAAATGAACATTCACTGTGATCACCACTTAAAAGATACATCCAATACATGACACGCACCCCAGTGGTAATGACCCACAAGGGGGTCCAAAGCAAGTTCCAAATATGAGCAGCAACCCAAAGACTTACTCTTCACAGCTGGTTTCCTAGGATCGTACGAGACAGTACTGCTGACCACTGGTGCCAGATGGGCACTGCTGGTACTGGGACCATCATAGGCCGGCTCCTCCAGGCTGGAGTTGAAGTTGTTGCTGCTGGCGGGAGTGTGGCTGCTTCCTGTGGTGTATGGGGCTGGCTTCACCCTACAAGCGAGCAGAGCTGGTCAGCCACGAGTGGGAGCGGCCTGTCCTCTTTGCCACAGCCTAAAGCTGCCTGGTGCAGGGTGACTCACTGCGGCTCGATAGCTGACTTGGCACCTGGGTGCAAGCAGTGGCTCAGAGACAACTGCGCCACCCGTCAGAGCGAACAGTGGTCTCTCCAGCTCTCAGTCTGCACTCTGAGTACTCCGGGCAGGGCTGTGGGCATGGCTGGCTCTGTGGAGCGCTTGCCTGGCATGCACTTGGCCTCCGCAACACTCAAGTGGCTTTGGGAGAAACTGGTCATCCCAGACATACGGTTTTTGTTAAACAGGAAAAGGGAAGGCATAAGGGAACACTTCCACAAGCCAGATCTATTCTCTACTGACTCGGCCCTGATGCCAGCTACGCAAGTGGGGCCCCTCGCCCATACCGAGGTCCCGAGCTGAGGCGCAGGGCCACCACACTGCTCACGGTCAGCCTCCAGAGCCCAATCTCCCCACTGCCTGCTTTCACCCTGCCCACCACCCCAGCTCTCTCCCAGCTCTTGGAGCTCTCTCCCCGAGCAGGCAAAGATCAGGCAGAAGCAGCGTCTTACTTGACTTTTTCATGGACAGCCACTCCTCCTGTTCCAAACTTCTCCTGCCTCCGCCGGACATCACGAGGTGGCTTGGCCACAGAGTTGACAAAGGCCATCTTTGCTTGTCTGCCTGCAGACAGACATGAAGGTTAGTATCTGTCTTCTTACCAAGAGATGGAAGGAGGGGAAAGGAGGCATGCAAAGAATTAAGATGTGTTACGTACATGCACCGACTTCCCCTGAGGAATGTAATCATTACGTACTACAAACAGGTACTATTAAAAATTGAAATTCTGAAAAATCTGCCTTCTTGAGCAGCGATGCTGCTGTCGTTTAAGTCTATAGGCTCCTCGAGAGCCCGCACACTCAGGGTAATCACTGACAGGCCCACTGGGGGCCCCCGAGAGACATTCAGGAGCCCAGTGGCCACCCAGACCCTGCTGTCAACCACACTGCCCACATGCTGGCTCGTCCCCAGCGGCCCTGCCCTGTACCTTTGGGCTTATTGGCGTGTGCAGACTGGATGTTCTTGGTCAGGACTCGCAGCCGCTGCTCTCTGGCATCCTGAAGCCGCAGGTACATCTCCCGCCATGACTCATACTCTTCTGGCCTCTCCTCCTTGAAGTCTCGGTGACAGTGAATTTTCCACAATTGATCTGTGTCTTCAATTAAAACCTGGAATCAGGACCAGGGCATCATTTACATCCACTCTTACACCTCTTTCCCACCTAAGAACTACCAGTTCATTCATAGTATTTTTGCCTATGTTGTAGTATTATGTAAAAATACCACTGTTCTAAGAAAAAACCCGAAACACTACATTAAAAAAATGTTAAATGTGAGGCTCCCTGCTAGCAGTCTTTGGGTGATTGTGACAAGAAGCCAACACAAATACTAGGTTAGAATCAGTCTTTCCCTATAGGAAATCGGCGCAGGGTAAAGGTGGGGTGAAATCAGATCACACGCTTCCTGGCACTACACTGAACAGGTGTGGCAAGGGGACCACGTACAGACTGCACGTAACAAGCGCCTCCTCCACACCCGACGACGGGGAGGCAGCTGACGCAGCCAGGCGAGTGTGTGTCTGTGCCACCATGAGGGTTCTGGAAGGCCCAGGCGACTCTGGGGGGCAGCCAGCCTGGGCTCTGTGCCCTCTGCTGTAAGAACCCTGGGCCTCTGCACTAGGCTGCACCCCTATTGTCCCCCTCACTTTTAAAAATTTCGAGACAGGGTCACTAAGTTGCTAAACTGCCCAGGCTGGACTCTGTCGTCCTGCTTCAGCTTCCCAGGGTGCTGGGATTACAGGCGCTCACCAACACTCCCGGCCCATCATTGCTTTTACATTCACCGGACACCTTAGTGTCAACACTAAGCACTTCTCCCTGGACCCCAGGTGCCCTGTTGCCGTTTCCTCCCTTCAGGACTAGACAAGCTCCGGGGAGGTGTTCAAGCGTTTTTCACTTTCTCTGACTTCCACCCTGGCTCCAGCCCAAGAGGCCTACTTCAGATAACAGGAGCAGGTGCTAAAAATACGTTCGTTACAGGTTCCGAGGCAGAGGCAGCCCCAACATGCACAGAGGAGCGATCTGACACGGGTCTGCCCTTTAACCACAGCAGATCCACAGAGAAAAAGCTATTTCTGGAGACACATGCCAGCAAGCTGCCCTCTTCCCTCCTACACACAACACTCACATGATTGTATTCCTCTATCCGATACAGCTGATCTGGCGTACACCTCTCCAAAACAGGCTCGAGGACGGAGTAGGGCACTCCTCCCACTTCAAAGATGGCTGCAGAGAAACCCAAGGTGAGAGCTCCGCACAGCGGCCGGACCCCAAAACACAGGGCGAAGGTCCCCGCCTGGCCCTGCAACTTACAATCAATGTTGTTTTTGAGCACCCGGATACACTGTTGGTGCAAAGTCATCATTTTGGGGAGACAGGCGCACTTGGAACCGGAGTACACCTGCATCTTGGAGTTCATTCTGCGCCCAGTGAATCCAGCTTCCTCTTCTTCCTGGGGCGAAGAGAAGGCTACGGGGAAGAGAAACCCAGAAGGGTATCACAAAAGGCCCTCTGCCACAGAGTGAACTTCTCCCGCCTGTTCCCAGCCTCCCCGCCCCCCTGCAAAGACAAACAATGCCACCAGTCTCACATGGCTTTCCAGGACTGCACAATAAACATGTGTATCTTTACACATTACTTTTTTCATTTACTTTTTTGGGTAGAAGAGGTCAGTACAAAAGACTGAACACAGGTTCTTTCCACTGAAATACATTCCCAGTTTTTTTTTTATTTTGATGCTCGAACCTGTGACCCTTCTGCCTCAGACCCCCAAGTGCTGGGATTACATGTACTCATCTCCATGTCTGAGCAGTCAACACATTTTTGTTTGGAGACAGGATCTTGCTCCGTACCTCAGGCTGGACTCAAACTCATTATATAGCCCAGGCCAGCCTCGAACTCACAGCAATCCTCCTGCCTCAACCTCCCCGAGCGCTGGCATTATAGGCGTGAGCCATCCCCGCCAGCCATTCTGTATATTTTAGAAACTGTGCCATCAAGCCGGTAAATACTGTCTATATTTCTCACAGTACCCGCTATGTGGGTAAGCCACAATTCCTGTTAGTCTCCTACCAATGGGTTATTATTATTATTATATTTTGAGACAGGATCTTGCTCTGTAGTTCAGGCTGGCCCTGAGCTCACTATGTAGCTCAGGTGAGCTTCAAATTCAGCAATCCTCCTGTCTTTGCCTCTCAAGTGCTGATATTACAGGCAGGAGCCACACCTGGCATTGTGGTATGTGGTACTGATTGCTGGTGGACTGAGTCACCACGCCCAGCACTGTTGTATGCGGTTACCAGGGATCGAACCACTGAGCTAAATCCTCGCGCCTCACTCCTCTTTTTTTGAGACAAGGTCTCGCTTTGTAGTTCAGGCTGGCCCTGAACTACGTAGCCCAGGCAAGCCTCGAACTCACAGCAATCCTCCCGCCTCTGCCTCCCAAGTGCTAGGATTAGAGGTATGAGCCACCATGCCCGGCACTCTAGTATGTGATTACCAGGAATCAAACTTGGAAAGTCGGGGCCGGGGAGTTAGCTCAGTGGTTCGGGCGCCTGTCTTGCAAGCGCAAGGGCCCGGGTTTGATTCCCCGGTAACCACATAACAATACTGGGTGTGGTGACACACCCAGCAGCAACCAGTACCACATACCACAGTGCTGGGCGTGGTGGCTCACGCCTGTCATCCCAGCACGCGGGAGGCAGAGGCAGGAGGA
The DNA here is from genome assembly GCA_004026965.1 of Petromus typicus. Taxonomy (NCBI): domain Eukaryota; kingdom Metazoa; phylum Chordata; class Mammalia; order Rodentia; family Petromuridae; genus Petromus; species Petromus typicus. The sequence goes on along the minus strand of PVIR01025487.1, from coordinate 12,915 downwards.
TTGTGATGTGAGTTTGAGGCTGAGCTCAGGGCCAGCCTGAACCACAAAGCGAGACCCTGTCTCAAAAAACCTAAAAAAAAAAAAAAAAAAACTTGGAAAGTCACACACAGCATACCCCATGTTAAGTAAATAACAGCTAATAATAGCAGCAACTAAAACTTACTGAACACGTACTATGTGAAGAATCCAGAGTAACAGCACTATTGGCATTATCATTTTTGAATCTATTTAACAACCATACAAGTCAAATACCATTATTATTTCCATTTACAGAACTTGATAGAAGTCCAAAAAAATTAAGATATTACCCAAGGCTGGGTCTAGGGGTATAGCTCAGGGGTAGAGCACTGGCATGATGTGTACAAGGCCTTGGTTCAATTCCAGGAAAAAAGGAGAAAGATTATCCAAGGTCCTAGAATGTGTGGAAACCATGACGGAATCCCACTCCAGCCATCAAACACCAGCGCCTGCGCCCTAAGGAACTGCACACAGTAACGGCGCTATGGTAACAGACCAGGAGTGACTTGCCAACCCTTTTTCCTGTCTGAAAAAAGATGGAGAGAATTACCTTTTCTCTTTGGCTGGGAGGACATAAATTCAAGGGAAGGAAGTGGGCGGTAATTGGCCTGGATTGTGGATAATGGGAGATCTGGCAACACTGGCAACACTTCGGAGGGGACCTGCAGCGGAGAGACAATGACAGCGCCCATTTACCGCACAGCTTTTCCCTGCAGTCAGTTCCTGAAAGCATCCAGCCTCACAGGCAGATCCAGGCTGGAGGAGGGAGGTCACAAACGGCACCGCAGTCAGGACATTCATACAGGTGGGCCTATCACACGTGGGACACCTGGAAAACTCCTACCGACCCCAATGGCTAGTCGGGCCAGGAGGAGGTTCCTTGCGAACTGAAATTCAACAGGCCCTGTATACACAAGTAGGGGAGAGTGCAGGCGACGCTGCACCTGCAGGCCCTGGGTCACAGTGGGCCCGCCAGGGGCTGAAGGGTTACCTTTCTCAGCCTGGCTGAGTCGGCTCCGGTTGACTGCTGCTTCTCAGATTTGTTTTCATTCACCTTGGGCAATTTCTGAACTGAGTCCAAGTTTTTACTAGTGCTCTTAGAGTCATGTTTTTTAGGTCCCTTTTCCCCAGGTGCTGTGGCTGAAGATTTCACAACCTTCTTCTTTTTCTTTCGGGGCTGATCGTAGCTGAGGTAAGATTCAAATGACATGGTAGGCTGTTCAAATTCATCATCCATGTCTGCCTCCTCTGCTCTAGAGAGCGAGCCCAGTGACTTTCTCTCCGAAATGGAAGTTTTTAGTTTCCCTTCTTGAACCTTGAGGTTGTTAGAAACTTTCTCCTTTGTCCTGGGCTGGTCCCCCGCCCCCTTCCCCACGTCTGAGCTGTGCGCACTCTGTTTGTTTCTGTCGGACTTGGTTTTCTCCGAGTCCTTGTGCTTTGATTTTTTAAGGTGGTTGTCTGGAGCGACTTCCACAGACGGTAAACCCTTCTTTTTGAGGCTACTACCTTCTTTTTCCTTCTCTTTCTTGACAGTACTGGAGGGCGGCTTCTCCTTGGTACTGTCCCCCAAGAGCGCCCTTCGGTTTTCCTCCCTGGAGAGGCCCTTGTGTGGTTTCTCCCTGCCCAAAGAAGAGGACTTCTCATCGCCCTTGGCTTCTCTGGAGCGTTTCTCCTTGTGGGAGGATTTGTGCTCCTTGTTCGGGGTCACAGTCCCTTTTCCTTGGGGCTCACCCCCATGTCGCTCGTGGCTGACCCCCAGTCTGTCCTGACAGGCGTCACTGTGGCCTTTTCCGGGTTTCTGATGGGGAATGGCGGGCTCATGGTCCTCCTCTGGGGACCTGCAGTGGTCCGTGTACATCTGATGAGGACTGCCAGAGGACACAGGGGACTGCACGTGGCCATAGTCAGAAGACTCGGGGTCTGAACAGTATATCGGCGACACTCTGAGACACCTCTTCCTGTCTTCTCTCCTCTCATGGCTGTGAGACACTTTTTGAGATCTTTCAAGCTCTGAGAGCTTTTTGTGTTTTTTCTGTCTGTGCTCAGGGGTATAGGATCGGCTGCCAGAAGCTTTCCAGTTTTCCTGGTAGTCCTCTTCCAGCTCCTCCTCACGATGAAGAACTTCTCGAGGGCGCTTTCGAGAATTGTTTCTCTCAACGTCTTGTTCTTCAGCTTCATTATTTCTGAAAGAGCACACATAAATCTCAATGTAGTCCTTGTTCAAAGTCACAGGCCCTGAACTCACAAAACAGATGAAGACGCAGAGTTAGAAACAAGGGCACAGGGAGGAAGAGTGGGTTATGCACAAACCACTCAACTCAGCTGGTAACTTGGGAAAGTGCCATGTGCCACCTCCCCATGCTGAATGCAATCATTACATACTCCAGCCATGTACTTCGAGAAAGGAAGAGGAACTGGGGAGAACAGCCAGGTGTGGTGGTACCACCTGCAGCCTGGGCATGCTGGGAGGCTGAGGCAGAAGGACAGCAAGTTCATGCATAACCCAGCAACTTAGCAAGACTCTGTACCAGCGCTGAAGAAGCCGTGAAGGACCTGGGCTCAGTCCTCCACGCCACCAAAAACGTCTCATGGATATGAAACATGAAAAGGTTCAAAGAAGCCGAGCGTGGTGGCTCACACCTGTAATTCCAGCGTTCGGGAGGCAGAGGCAGGAAGACTGCCTCAAGTTCAAGCCTGACCTGGGCTACACAGTGAGTTCAGGGTCAGCCTGAGACCCTGTCTCAAAAAAAAAAGTTGAATGATTTTTTCAACACAGGTATATATTTAATTTGTTCCATGAAAAAGGAACTAAAAATAAAGTGCTTTTTAAGAAGTTTGAAGGGCTGGGCCTGTACCTCAGTGACAAAGCATGTACCTAGCATATCCGAGGCCCTAGGTTTGATCTCCAAAATCACAAACAAAACAAACAAAAAAGTAATTAGAGACACAGCAATCTGTTATAGTGCTTATCCTTAAATGACAGAAATTTTTATTTTCTCTATTTTTGAAGTTTCCAATATTCTACAATAATAATGAATTATTTTTATAATTGATATAAAACCTATCTGAAGGAAGAAGGTGGGAAAAAAAAGCTATGAAATTCAACAGACCTGAGAAATGTTCTTACCGTTCAACAGGCACCAGCTTCTTCCACTGGGCCACCAGGTCCCTGGCAAAGGTCCCAACGTGCTCGTGCTTCCGAAAGCTGTTTACTGTCTTCCCAACCCCAGTCTCCTACAAAGTGAACACGGCAACGGACAGATTAGGTACCGAAGCTCAGCACGGCCTGTAATTTTCATTATTAAATTACTTTGTTGCCTATTCCCAAATTGCTAGTGACACATAGAATAATTCAGATAAACATTTTATTGAAACACTGTCATTTTAGCAACAGTAAGAACAGTGATCCTGGCAGATGCTAAGCACAGAGCTAAAGGCTTTGCATATACCCTCTCAGTCTTTTCCTTCCCGGCAGGAATCAGTATCAGTTGACAGAGGAGTGGCCTAAAGCCACAGAAGTTGGATTTGAACTCAGGGCTAGTAGATGCCAAAGCCAATGTTCTTCTCATTCACTTTAATTTTTTTTTTTTTTTGAAACAGGGTCTCACTTTGTGGTTCAGGCTGGTCCTGAGCTCAGCCTCAAACTCACATCACAGCACTCCTCCTGCCTCTGCCTCCCAGATACTGGGATGACAGGCATGAGCCACCACGCCCAGCACTGTGGTATGTGGTACTGGTTGCTGCTGGGGTGAGTCTCCACGCCCAGTATTGTATGTGGTTACCAGGGATCGAACCTGGGTCCTTGCGCTTGGAAGACAGGCGCCGGAACCACTGAGCTAACTCCCCGGCCCTCATTCATTTTAATTCTGAATAAAAGTCATATAATAGGGTTGAGAGTTCAGCGCAGAGGAAGACCATTCGCCTTGCATGTGCAATGCCCTGGTTTTATTCCCCAGCCTCTCCCACACCAAAAAAAGTCATATAACATTTAATTTGTCATGCAAACTATTTAAAGTATACCACTCTTTGGTTTCAATAACACTCCTACTATCGCACAACCATTTCCATAATCTAATTCCAGAATATTTCCATAACTCTAAGAAGAAGCCCCTTTTCTCCCAATTCCCCGTTCCCTAACAACCACTCATCTACTTTCTGTCTGTGGATTTGCTTATATAAAAAGAATTATACATCAGGTGGCCTTTGGATCTGCTTTCTTTCACTTCCAAAGCTCATCTTCTAATGCTTCCTGTACAATGTCCAGTGGGAAAGAGACGGGATAAAAATTATACAATTCTTACCGCTAGAATGTCTACTGTAATAGGTAAGGTGGAGAGTTTCTTCAAATATTTCAAAAGCTGCAGAGAATAAAACAAACATTAATTTCTCTAGTCATGTTCACTGGAACAAATAAGAACATCTGATGGTTAAATGCTTACTCAGTGCTCCAAGTTTTACAGCAATCAGTAAAGATTTGGGGTTTTGGGGGGGTACCAGGGATAGAACTCGGCATCTTGCATTTGCAATGCAGGTGACAGAACCACTGAGTTAAATTCCAGCCCTGAATGGTTATTATTTATTTCATAAGTATAAGAACAGGCTCCGAAAAGTTGTTACCTGCCCTAGAATGGAAAGAGAGTGGGACTCACTTGAGTCCGTGGTTTAGACTCCATGCTTTCTACAGCTATTCTGTAACAAGGTGCAGAGAAGAAAATCAAAGCCTGCTGAGCTGATAAAAGTCATCAGCAACTGTCAGCCACAGGTTTGTTTTTGAGAAGGGTCTAGCTGTGTAGGTCAGGCTGGCCTTGACCTCACTCTCGGCAGTCCGCCTGCCTCACCCTTCCACGTGTCAGGATTACAGACATGCACCACTATACCCAGCTCAGCCCAGTTTTGATTATTTATGAGAACGGCTACCAACCCTGGGAAAGTAACCCACAGACATGACATGGAGGGGAAAACGAAAAGAAGAGGCCTGTACCAGGAGACAGTACTGTGTTTCCAGAAGGGATACAATATTTAACAGAGTGTTTTTAAGACGTGTGTGGAAGCTGGGCAGGCATAGGGGCACATGCATATAATCCCAGCACTTGGGAAGCTGAGGCAGGAGGATTGGCATGAGTTTGCCAGGGCTACATAGTGAGATCCTGAAGGAAGGAAGGAAGGGAGAGAGAAGAGGAGGGGAGGGAAGCTGGACAGAGACAGGGCACATGCATAACTTTACTCCATTATTTTCAATCAATTTCAAGAAAGTCTGAAGGAAAACGAGAGAGAGGAGAGGAGGAGAGAAGGGGCAAGACAAGTAGAAAGCCAGGAACTGCGAGCTGTCGGGGTCAGAACTTTGCTCTTAATGAAACAATATGTCTGGGTAGATTAGAAAAGAAATCTACATTTGGCCACATTTCCTTTCTATGGTCCATAAAACTAGGTCAAGATTGGTATCGGCGAGTTAAATAGAGCTCCAGAGTCAGAGACAGGTTTCAGTTTGGCTGTTAGCTGCTAGCCAGGTAATCTGGTGCAAGTCAGTAACTCCTCCAAACCTGAATCACTTTATCTGCAAAACAAGGAACTGGGGGCTCAGGATTTAGCTCACTGCTTCTGGCATCTGCCCGGCAGGCGCAAGATCTCAAGTTCAATCCCCAGTACCACATACCACAGTGCTGGGCGTGGTGGCTCACGCCTGTAATCCCAGCACTTGGGGGAGGCAGAGGCAGGAGGATTGCTATGACTTCGTGGCTCACCTGGGCTCCATAGTGAGCTCAGGGCCAGCCTGAACTACAAAGTGAGACCCTGACTCCAAAAAACAAAACAAAAAACCCCAAAACTGGATCTCGTCCCTACTTCACCAGCCGTGTGGAGTCACTAGACAGCTACATGCAGTACTGGGTCACAGTGTCTGCAACACCAGAAAACATGCTTATTACTAATCATTGCATCCACCTGCTGACAGCTCTGTCGGTGTTCTACCCTTGATTCTCAACCCAACAGCGCTCAGTCAGTTCCTACTTACTCTACTTTTACCCCAAGTCATGACTGGCAGTAGTAAGCATTTCTCTGGGAAATGTTCACATACACATAAAAACACATACCACACAAAGAATGTTCCAATATACAAGAAGTTCAAAAAATTTAACTGTGGCTATCTTTACACTTAAATATTAAACAAGATCTTTATTTCTCATGTATAACCTGTGTTATAACTGATATGCCATATTGCTAATACAGAGAGTAACAAGATGTGTTTGTACTTATTTTCCTTCTACAATTACTTACCACGGTCTCCAGGCAGAGCAATTGGATCACAGATAATAATCCTGCCTGGGGGCTGGGGATTTAGCTCAGTGGTACCACGCCTACCTTGTGAGCACAAGGGCCTGAGTTTGATACCCACTACTGCGAAAAAATAATAATCCTCATTATCTTGCTTTGGAACAAGAGGCCGAGTGCTATATCCAGGAAGATGAAAAACATCTACTGCTTCAAATTCCAGCCTCATTGTCATCCAACTCATAAAAAAAAATTTACGTGTACTTGTTACCCATGCTATGGGTACAAACATTCATGCCAATTCCCTTTCCTAAAGCAAAGTTTAGAATTACTGAAAAGGTATAAAACAAACGATTCCCCCCTAATGTGGTTCCCTGAAGGAATGGGTAGGGAACATTTATATACCACTCTGTGTATGAGTACCATGCAAAGTTTTGCCATATGTTCTCATTTGACCCCTATTATAAAGTGGTATTATTCTCCCCACTTTATAGATATTAAAACTGAGTCCCCAGTGAGGTCACACAACTCACAGAGCAAACTGAGAAGCAGCTAACATAACTAACACTATCCTCAGGGAAAGAAAATAGAGCAACAACTCAAATACCTGTCTTACAGCATCATGCCTGGGATAAGACAGAGGAGCGTCTCCTCAGTTTAAAGTCCACGTGGTAAAGGAGGTTACCAAGGGGACAAGAAGTCCTAGTCCTCTACAAGGCCAAAGAGAAGCATGGGACCTTAAATCACAGAGGTGTTTATCTTTTTTATTTTTAGTTTTTTGAGTCAGAGTCTCGCTTTGTAATTCAAACTGACCCTGAACTCACTACCTAGACCAGGCTAGCCTTGAACCCAGGGCGACCCTCCTGTCTCTGCCTCCCAAGTGCTGCGATTACAGGCATGAGTGTGTTTATTTTAATGTCTAGCACTAGTGGGAAAAGTAAATGCTGCCTCTCCCCTTCACTTCAAATTAGTGAGCAGGATTTCAAGTTAGTGAGCAGACAAATCTAAAACCCTCCAGACTTTCAAACTGACTTAGCTTAAAGGAAGAGAAAAACTTTACCCCATTATTTTTAGTCCATTTCAAGAAAGTCTAAAGGAAAACAAGGCAAACCTAAGCACTAGAGCTGACAACAGACCATCAACCATATCCAAGTACCGGCTCAGACATTTCGGTTGTCAACCCCCAAACTAGTCCGACAACTCACAAAGCAAAACAAACGCTGTCGGTACTGATCCTTGGTTTTCCATCTGTCAGACTGTGTGCTTGGTACTCTTCTCATTTACAACGTTAACACAGAGCAGGTAACTGTCCGAAAATCAATTCCCATTCTGTAGTGGAGCAGAAACCATTTTCGCTCCCAAGGCAGATGAATTTGAAATGAAAAGAGGTGCACTGAAACACCAAAGCTTAGTACCAGAAGCTCCAGGAACGCAGGTGTGGAAATCAGCCTTGGGTTAATAATGGTTTGGAAACAAGATTTGGTTGCAAATTCAATACTGCTCTGTAATCATCTTGCAATTTCAAGAACAACCTGTAGGAGCTTGCTGGGTTAACAGGAGGGTGAGAGGGAGGCGGCCACTGTGCCAGCTTGCAATTTTCCCTCTGCAGTTAGCTCATTTCTGAATGTCAACTATTATGCCCTTTGCAAAAAATCATCTCCCAACATTTTCTCCTCTTCATAATGTTCAACGTGTAACACAAGCTAAAAAGTTCACGGTGATTTTCTGTTTCTCACAGTGCCAAAGACTGTGATCTCAAACATGCGGGGCTAGCATTGAGACTGCACCCCCGGCCCTAGGGTGACTTTTCTACCTGGCAGGAGAAAGTATGAATGTTTTAAAAAGTCACTAATGGTTGAAGTTAAGTCTACTTGAACCTTTTCCTGACCTGGTATTTCACACACAGCAACCACTAGAAAAGCTATTTCAAAATGTAAATCCTTGTGGACGGACTAGATATAGAGGATTTAAAAAACCTGGTAGAAATAAAGCCGTACTACTACTTTTTAAAGTCAATTACAAATCTTACAGTGTTCAGGAAAACAAGAGATTACTCAGAAATAATGACCATTTATCAGATGTCCACAAAGAGTTATTGTAAAAAGAAACTTGCAAATATGCCTGACCGTTAGGTACTGAAGCCACAACAGAAAATGTAACAAAAAGAAAATGTTAACACAATCGGAGTCTTTTCAGTCTTCACAGATTTGTAACATGGCTCCTAGAAGTAGGTCTTTAAGCTGGGTATGAATGCGCAGAGTTTAAAAGGAGCCTGACAGTGAGAGGCTGTGGGCCCGTTTGGAAAAGGAGAATCCTTCCGTGTCAGGCTGGATAACAAAATAAAGCAAAGGGCCCCTTCAAGAAAAATTCTGGAAACGTGATTCACATCTGCTGAGCGCTTACATCCCGCTGAGACTTCAGCCTTTTAATTTAGTCCCGGGAAGAAGTGGAAGAAGAGACAGGGCTCGGCGAAGAATTCCCTCCGTGTCCGAGCTGGCAAATGGATCGGAACCCGAATCTGATCACTCTTCCTCCGCCGCCCGCCCCGCGCTCGGACTCACGCCTTCGGAACCGCGCGCCCGGCCGGGACGCTGAGCGAGCGGCGCACCGTGCGGTCTGCACCCGCGTCCCGCGATCTCACGCTCTGCACCCGGACTCCAGCGCCAGCCGCGAGGGCCGGGCGCGGCGGGACGGGAGAGAGAGGAGCTAAGTTTGCGAAAGCCGCAAGACGGCCACCCCGGGAAATGGTCGTCCGGGCCCCGCAGCCCAGCCGGACCCGGGAGGCGGAGCAGGAGCCGCTCGCCCGAGTGCGCCCCGCCGGCGCCCGCGGGGAGGCGAAGCGGGAGCGACGCCGCCGCAGACCCGCCGCCCGGGCCGCGCTCGCCCGGCCGGGCCGCGCCGCCGACGGAAGCAGCTGGCGGGGCCGGGCGCCCGCCGCCGGCCGGGAGGACTCGGCCACCGCGCTCGAGCCAGGCCGCTCGCGCCAGCCCGCGGCCGTTACGCCCCCCGCGCCCCGCGCCCAACGCCCGCCGCCGCTCACCTTCTTGGGGTCCGGGTTCGCGGCCAGGCGCGCCTGCAGCTTCTCCACAACTTGGAGCGCCGACTCCGCCGCCATCGCTGTCACGGCGCGGCCTCCTCGCCGGAACTGGAAGGCTCGCGTAGCGTCCGCGCCCAGCTCCGCCCTCCGCAGGCCGCGGAGACGGAAGCGCGCGCGGCCCCTTCCGGGCTCGGCCGCCGTTTGCGGCGCCCCGGCGGGGCGCTGGGGAGCGGGGCCGGTCCCGGCGAGCCTGCCCGGCTGGAGGCCCACCCGCCGCCCGCTGCGCACTCACCCGCACTGGCGTCCGCCCCGCTTCGTTCCCGACTCCGGGACTAGCAGGCGTCGGGCGTGCCGGAGCAGCCACCCTACGTGGAACGCGCGGCGTGCCGGGAGTCGGATTATCTTAATTCCAGCTTCGGTACAACGCCGTGAGACGTGGCCTGCGATCTCCATTTTGCAGATGAGGAAACTGAGGTTGGGGAGACTGCTTGGAAATGGTGACGTCACATAACAGAAGTGAAAACGGAATTTGAATATAAGAAGTCTGGGTCCATTGTGGGTGAACAGCTCTGAACTGCGGTTGAGGAACTGAGGTTCAGAGAAAGCGATTTGTCAAAAGTTAAAGGCCTTGTCACTTTGAGGCAAAAATGGCCTCCCCACAACAATGACTGGCAAAGGCACCACGTACATATTGAATAAATGAGTGAGCTGGGCGTGGTGGCTCAAGCCTATAATTCCAGCACACAGGAGGCAGAGGCAGGAGAATTGCTGAGTTTGACGCTAGCCTGGGCTACATAGCAAGATCCTGACTCAAAACTAAAAAAGGAAAACAAACAAAAAAAACCAAGCGGCTCTTTCCTAGGATGACTTGCCCATTAGCGGGAAGGCTTGAAGCAGAACAAGATACGGACCTCAAGACCAATTATCCTCATCCTAGGCCCACTGAATTCTAATGATAATCTTGCTGGTATTACTAGAGTTGGAAATTGACATAAAATACCAGCACCAATTGCATCGGGGTTTTTTGTTGTTTTTGGGACAGGATCTCACTTTAGTTCAGGCTGGCCCTGGGCTCAGCCTCAAATTCATCACAGCAATCCTCCTGCCTCTGGCTCTCAAGTGCTGGGATTACAGGCGTGAGCCACCACGCCCAACACTGTGGTAAGTGGTGGTACTGGTTGCTACTGGGCGTGAGTCTCCACACCCAGTATTGTATGTGGTTAACCAGGGATCGAACCCGGGTCCTTGCACATGCAAGACAGGCGCTGGAAGCACTGAGCCAAATCCCTGGCCCTGTTTAGTTTTTTGAGACAGGGTCTCACATTGTAGTTCAGGCTGGTCCTAAAGTCCCTATAGAGCCCAAGCTAGCTTGGAACTCATGTCACTCTTCCTCCCTCTCCAGTGCTGGGATTACAGGCGTGAGCCACACGCCCAGTAAAACAAGCAGTGTTTGATTAGGCCCAATTATACCAGAATTTAATACCATCTCCCAGAGCAAACTGACAATGCAATTAGTTTGATCTCTTCCCCAAAGTGTGGAAGCTCAGACTCTCATATCCCAGCTATGGGGTGGGGGGATAAAAGACATAAACCATATTACAAACTGTCTTCAAAGGAGCTTCGTTCACTTGCTAGGAATCCTCTCTGCCTGTCACTTCTCCATTTGGTCCTCTCTTCTGACCCTTTCCAGGGGTGTCAAGTGTCAGTTTGTGTATCTGCCTTGACCCTGGGCTATTTATCAGCTACAGTGAGCAACCTGATGGGCTCCAAGTGTCTGCTGCCTGGCACAGCCCAGAAGACATCACCAGCCCTGGATGGAGGCTCGGGCGCCCACATAGCTGGTGCCCTAGAATGCAATCCAGAGGTGCCATAGAAAAGGTGCCATGGCTGTAAGGAGACCCGCAATCTGGCCCTAGGGTCTCCTCTGCATAGCAAATGCTCTCACACTAAAATTCCTTCCATCTTGAAAATGTGCTGGTGAAATCGAATGCAAGCCGGTTCTCTAAGCAGAACTGCTGACTAACTGACCTGACGCATATCCCGGGAACACATGGAACATTTTGCGAGTATTATGCAGCAATCAAAATGAGGCAAAACCATGCTGCCGCCCCGCCTTGTGTCTTGTCAGCTGAGTCTGGGTCATCTGGGAAGCGCTTTTTACAATATATCACTTCTCTGATGAGCAGCTAACTGTATCTGTCATTTGTGTGACATTTTAAAAGTTTTTTTTTTTTTTTTTTTTTTTTAGGTTTTTTGAGACAGGGTCTCACTTTTGTGGTTCAGGCTAGCCCTGAGCTCAACTCACATCACAGCAATCCTCCTGCCTCTGCCTCCCGAGTGCTGGGATGACAGGCGTGAGCCACCACGCCCGGCACTGTGGTATGTGGTTACTGGGGATTGAACTCGGGTCCTTGCGCTTGCAAGACAGGCGCCGGAACCACTGAGCTAACTCCCCGGCCCAGTTTTTTGTTTTTTTGAGACAGTCTCACAACATAGTTCAGGCTGGCCTTGAATTTCTGGCAGTCCTCTTGTGCGGAGATGTCTTAAGCAGTGCCAACCGGCCGTATGCACGGCTCACAGGGGAGAGCCCTGAAGCATCTCTGCACTGCTGGCTAGCGCAGAAGTACCCGGCACAGGAGGGAGGTCACACGCAGTTCTGCCCAGCTTGGCAGCAGTGTCCAGCATGGAGACAACATACAAAGAAAGTCTGCAGAAAACTCCAGGAACTAGGTATTAAGGTTGGCCCCAAAACTGCAGCCACAAGGAGCAGAGCTGGATGAATAAGCAAGTGAGTGGCAGGATGGTGTCTTCTGAGGTGGTGGTCAGGCAAGAGAAAGTGAGGCAGCTTGAGGGCAAAGAGCTGGAGTTTGGGGCTGAGGATTTAGCTCAGTGTTGCTGGTGCCTGCCTTGTAAGTACAGGGTCCCTAGTTCAATCCCTGGTAACCACATACAACAATGTCGGGCATGACTCATGCCCACCAGCAATAAGTACCACATACCACAGTGCCAGGGGTGGTGGCTCACACCTGTAATTCCAGCACTCAGGAGGCAGAGGCAGGAGGATTGCTATGAGTTTGAGGCTGGCTTGGGCTACATAGTAAGCTCAAGGCCAGGCTGAACTACAAAGCGAGACCCTGTCTAAAACAAAACAAAACAAAACAAAAACAAAGAACGAGTTGTAGCAGCACATGTCCACTGTCCCGGACACTTGGCAGGATGAGGCACTAGGATCGCTTGACCCAAGAATTCAACACTAGCCTGGGCAAAACAGCAAGAGCATTAAAACACCCAAAAAACTAAAACACAGAACAACAGTTCCTCTGACATTGTACTTTAAAAACAGTCTCAACAATCCTTCACAACAACCACCTGATCACAAAGACCTAATCATCTTTAGTTCTCCCCCTTTTTTGGTGTACCTGGGATCTAACTCGGGGCCTGGCGTTTGCCAGGCAGGTGCAGCTCCACTGAGCCTCATCCATGGGCCCTAATCGTCCTAGGTGAAGCAGCACACACATCACTGTCTGTTTTCCTCCAAGTACTTCCACTGCCCTTGTGTTTTAGGTGATGTCTCCCTCTCCGGCCCTGGAACG
>PVIR01025486.1:0-24841 GCA_004026965.1 Petromus typicus | reverse complement strand
TTTTCTATTTCATTTCCTTTATTCTTTTCTTTCATATTTTTTAGTTTTAATATTTTTTCAAAACTTCTTTAAATATACTGCACCAACAAAGATATTTAAGCAAAGGCTGTCTATTCCTATGTCTTGAGTACACAGGCTTCATCAATTTTTTTCTCCAGTACTGGGAATTGCACCACACTACATCCTCAACCCTTAATTTTTATTAATTAATTGATTTATTTATTTATGTATTTTATTATTGGATAGACCTCTTGTCAAGTGTTAAGTTGCCCAGAATAGGTTCAAACTTGTGATCTTCCTCCCCAAGGTCCCCAGAGGCCTGAGATGACAGGTGAATGTCACCCTGTCCAGGACTTAACAGATTATTTGAGAGGTCATAGTGCCTGAATGTTGCAAGTATAAACTGAGGAGAGAAATCAAAGAGAATGTTTTCACTTAAAATGGGATTTTAAGGGTCTGTTAGCATATTTTTAACCCTGCAGTATGTCATTAACTTGTCAGTCTTCACGGACACTTTGTTCTGTGCTACAGTTTATAATCTGTTACTCTACCTATCACAGAACAGAGTAACATAGGCCCATTGGTAACTCCATAGGATGCAAAGCCTATGTGTATGTCTGCTCACAAAACTAATTCCCCCTTTCCATGGACACAATCACATGTATGCATATCAAAGTATGTATTTGAATTTCTTGTATTAATATGCACCTTATTTGGCTTCTTCAATTAAATTATAAGTCTTCAGATGTATGCATATTATATATATAATATATATAATATATTATATTATATATATCCTGATTATATATAATATATATTATATATTATATATATTATATATAATATATATTATATATTATTATATACATATTATTATATATGTATCATTATTATTACTATTGCTTTGATGCTATTAGGACTACAGCTTCCAATTAATGTTATATAATGTAACTGTTTCTGGGTCTTCTAGTTAGTTGAGCAGCACCAATACTCAATTAAAAATATCTCCTTGTCATTGCCACAAGAATGCAGCACTACCACATTTTAGAACAAATAAAAGAACAAAGATAAAATTATAGCTCTTTTTTGGAAGTGAAAATAACTTACTTGTTTGATTTCTATATATTATATATATATATATATATCCTGAAAGCATTTCAGGAAGCTTAACTCTAAATATCTTATTGCATTTTTTGGCAGAAAAACCAATTGTGACCTAAATTTTCTTCCACACTCTTTGAGACATTGTTTTGTTTACTAAAGAAAATGAAAGCTCAAAGGCACTCTAAGAATAAATGATATCATATTTTTTCTTAATGGAAAGCATTAATTTTGTTGTCAACATTAAATTACAATACTTTATAGGAAAAAGTCATATTCTAAACATGAAAAAATAGGGTAATTATACAATCTCTTTATAGAGTTTGAAGACAATAATCATTCACTTTCCCAAAGGCCAGTTATCAAGAATTTAAGGGTGGGGCTATGGGAAAAAATGAGAATTAAGTTGTGTCTTATACTGGTACAAATCCCCATTATGGAGTGCAATCATGATGTGTATATTTAATGTACCAATAAAGATAATAAAAAAAAAGAATTTAAAACATTTTTTACATATATACTATTCAGATTCATAGTGAGTTTACTATTTACAAGAAACATAAAAATGTCTAAATAATTTTTTTTTCTGATACACTGCTAACAAATTCTCAGAAGATCACATTTCTTCTAATTTGGCTGGTCCTAAAGTATTTACTGAAACATTTTCTTGAGTATATTACATTTAAGAAAATCTTTTGGAATATATATTTCAACATTTTAAAGCATTTAAATATAATTGAAGATTTGAATTATATTTGTATCTCCAGCAGCAGTCTTAATGATACATAGCAGCAATATATTTAAAGCAATAGTTATATGATAACAATGGCAAAGAGAATTTTTGGATTGATTCAGAAGTCAGAGTTTTAGAAGACAAATTTTGTGTTAGAAACTAGTGACTTTACCAAATGAAGAACAGGCTAAGCAGTTAGCATAGAGACAAGATAGCTTGTCTGGATTCTGTTACCCCAGTATTTAGCCACATTGTGTAACTCACACTGGCCTATACCTAAAAAAAGATTCAATAAGTCTTCTAGTTTGCTGACTAAATAATGAGTACATTTTTCTAAAATAGGTTTCCTCATTTGCAAAGTATTCAATAAGGTAAGAACATATGAAAGTACATGCAATGATTGTTCTCAACAATTATATGTATAATTATTGTTATGTATCATATGTACATATATTATTATATATGTATCATTATTATTACTATTGCTTCGATGCTATTAGGACTACAGCTTCCAATTAATGTTATATAATGTAACTGTTTCTGGGTCTTCTAGTTAGTTGAGCAGCACCAATACTCAATTAAAAATATCTCCTTGTCATTGCCACAAGAATGCAGTACTACCACATTTTAGAACAAATAAAAGAACAAAGATAAAATTATAGCTCTTTTTTGGAAGTGAAAATAACTTACTTGTTTGATTTCTAATAGAACCGCTTACCCATAAAATTATATTACTTATTGTGGTGCATTTACTAGTGGCCAAATTGTGACAACCAGTGGAATTGAATCAGTGACGTGTGGGCGTGAAAGACCCACCTGAGGATTGCTGCCAATGAGCATAACGAGAGAATTGGAGCGCAAGATGGTGGGCTGTTGCTTCGCTAGGAAAAACGTGCTGGACGGTGGCTAACACCAATCCCTGAGATTAACTTGCTGTTCTCCTTGGAGAGGAGCTCAGCGCCTCAATGTCCCAGGAAAAGCTGCTGTTCTCAGGAAGTGCGATCTCCACCTTAAGCGTCACTTCCAGGCTCCAACACAGCGCCCTCAGTCCGGTAGCACAAATACCTCACCCCACAGAGACAGGCTTTCTGGCTTCCACCACTGGCCTTTGGGCCTCCAGATGCAGATCTTTAATATGGACAGGTAGAGGACACTGTTCTGCACTCTGAGCCTGTAGCTGGGCTTGGAGGGCCATAGCCCCAGGATCCCGGGCCTTGGCTGGTTTCTTCTAGCGTCTCCTGTATGGTTAATCTTCCACATTCCTTTGCATTTGATTTTTTTTTTTTTTAGTTATTATCATAAAAGAGCCTTATAAACTATGTATTCTGTATTAAGAGTATTCTCTTGCCAAAACCTTCACTATAATACTTATCTAACGTGAAACTGAACGATGTCCACATTCCTTCTAGATCAATTTTAATCCATGTTTGTTTTTGTGGGGACTACACATTTATTTGTTAGGCGTGTCCTCTGTCACCAGCTCACACCACCCCCACCACAACTTAGTATCTTTAAATAATTATGTGACACATGGAAAAATAACCCGGGACAAATCTATGTAAAGTTACATTTACTTTTCAAAGATTAAAATTGTCAATTTTAGTTTTAGTTCTTTTGTAAATTTTTTTGAGCCAGGTTCTCACCGTGTAGCCCTGGCTGGCCTTGAACTCCCAGTGATCGTTGTTCTGAGCTTCCAGGGTGCTCAAATCACAGGTGTGTCCCCCTGGGCTGATCCCCAGGAATTGTAATTTCTATTGCTTGTAATTATGGACTAAATGTGTCTTTACCCGGAATAACATTTTTAAATTAGACTACATTTATTTATAAATTTTATTTATAAAAGTATCATAACAGTCAAACACCAGAAAAATTAAACGCATGTTTAAAGCATCATATGCAAAAATATGGAGAACAAAAAGATGTTAATTTAATTGTTACACATGTGAATGGAACAACAAATATCATATGCCCAGTAGATGGAATGACGCGATGACAATTGATGCTGAAATAAAGATGCATTTGACTAAATAATTATGTCATCTTTAATCTTCTGATAAAGATCAGGGAATGACAAACTACCCCTTGTGAGACAGATCTGAGTCAGCAGTTGATCTGGTGAATAAAATTTTATGAGCTCAAATTCACACTTTTCTGTACACTTGACTTGGGGTTGTTTCTATAACTTGTAGTCCTGACAGAAACCAAACAGCCTACAAAACTTAAAATAATCTTCATAGAATAAAAAACTTGTTGTCCTCCTGTACAGGTCAACATTTTAGTTAATCTACTGTCACTAACAAGGCAATTTAAAAACTCCAAGTGATTACTGTAATTGTTTTTATATTTATTTTTTTGAAGTTCAGAGACATAAAAAAAAAAAAAAGTTTTGCACACACAGGGGAAATTCTCTACCACTTTGTTGCATCCTGAGCCTTCAGATGTTTCTGGATGGAATATTTGCAGAAAATTAAATTATGTTGTTGTTGAAATTTTCCAGAGCTTCATATTTCTAGCAAGGAAGACATAATTTCTACTTCATAATATTCAAAGATGTTTCTAAACTTCTAAACTAAAATTGGTTTTTAATACCATTTTAATAAACTGTGCTGATTAATTAATTTATCTAAATTACCACAAGGGAATTCAAATTTTACAAGTGTCATTTGTAAAATGAATGTGACATAGCAAGAAACCTATATAACAATATTTAAGTCTATATCACTAGTTAGTTTTATGTGTTTTGCTTATTTTTTAAATGTATACTAGATAGTATTCTTTTCTTAGTAATGTATATTAAATATTAAAACATGTCTTTTTACCTGTTTCTGCATTTATTTAGATAACATTGAGCTGCAATTTTATCAAATCAAAGAAATACTGTAACATGAATAAATGTATGATTTTTATAAATCATAATAATAAACCTCAAATTGTTTTTCTAATTTTTTAAAATTAGCAGTTCACTCTAGAAAATCTACAAACCATTTTCATTTCTATAAAATCACTTTCTTCTCTACTATAGATGTATCTTTGTAAAGAGTTTAATTTCTGATGATGTGGCGATTACTGCATGTTTCAGTCACTCAAATAGTTAGTATTCAGTTCCAATCTAACTTCTGAAAAATTGCATCATAATGTAGCTTCCATTCAGTTGCTTAATGTTCTGGATGGAACATAATTCCAAGGTAACTGCTAACCAAAGAGCAACCTCTGCTGGCAAACGGAGGCTGAACTGGGGCATTTATACTGTAGTTTCACTATGTCATGTAGCTGTGCTGGATTAACAAGCACATTTTGGTAAAAGTTTTAACGATTTGGTGTATGCAACTGCAGTGTGAAAAGCCATGAGAAGTGAATGGAACTGTTGTAATTTTGAGAACATAAAAGATGTCAGAAAATCTAAATTAAAGCCTCTCTACTCAGTTCTCAGTTCTGTGGTCTTAGTGACACAATGAAATTTAAATTCAACAGGAAAAGAGCTCAGGTTTATAGAATTGTTTAGCATAGTGCGGGGCAATATTAGGTCTACCAAAGTTTATTGTAAAATACAAATAACTATGTAAATCAGTCCTTTTTAATTTTTTAATCTTTATTGGTACATTATATATACACATCATGATTGCACTCCATAATGGGGATTTGTACCAGTATAAGACACAACTTAATTCTCATTTTTTCCCATAGCCCTACCCACCCTACCACACCCCCATATACATAAAATTTGTTTCCTTACTTTTTTGTTACAATCTCAACATTTTCCCCCTTCTTCCTATTTTACATTGATCATTTTCTATTTCACAATATATAACATACAATTCTAGACTCATTTACATCTTTATTTTCTCATACCAGAGAAAAGATGTGATATGTACCTATCTGTGCCCTATTTATTTCACTTATGAGGATATCCTCAAGGTATGTCCATTCAAGTATAAGTGATTCTAGTATAATGAACATAATGGATATGATTACATAAATAAATTTACTTTTCTTGACTGTGAGAAGTCATCTACTTTTATTTAGGAAGCATAAAAAATAAATAATATAGAGATACAACTTTCAAAAAATTACCTCTATGTGGTACACATTCATTCTTTTAGGGTTTATGTCATTAAGAATATACAAAGATGGCTATAAGAGGTAACTTCCACACTAGTCCATAATCATTCAGTCCTTTTAGCAAGGAAGCATACAAAAGATATAATATGCAGGGCATGCACACATACTATGATAAAACTGGGTACATAAAAGCAACACATTTAAACAAATATAGACAACTCAAATTTGCAGGCACTGTGCATATTGTAAACTTTGTAACTTATAATCATTTGACTGCTGTGCTTATTTTAGATAGAATTACCACTCTAGTATAACTTAGTATAAAGCAATATGGATTCAGAGTTTTTTCTTTGTCACTTTATCTCTGACACAAAATACTCGACACTCACAGCCTAACCTATTTCATGAAATGATCAGTGCATCATAGTCTGGTGGCCCAAAGACAGAAAAGGTGCTCTAGGAGATCTGGGAGCAGCAAACTGTGCCCTTCCCTGGAGCTAAGAAGGAGACCAGAAAGAAAGTCTTGAGTTTGGGATGAGAATACTCCTTTACTGGTCATGCAGTCAGGGGCCTAGGTCCAAGAAGGCTGCACCTTCTGATAGCAAATCAGCGATGGTACTATGGGGATCTGATCACTAAAAGTCCTACCTGTGAATACATGATACTTTTGGAGGTTGTTTATATGTAAGCTGTAACATGCTCATTTTGTTTACTTGTTGGTTTTGCATTATTGAGAGTTGAGCCCAAATTCCCCACACTGAGCTAGTACTCATCACTTTGAGGAGAAAAAAAATCTTTTACTAGCTTGTTAAATAATTTCGGCTCAGCCTAAATTGTGTCCCTCTTGCCTCAGGCTCTCAGCGTGCTGGGATTACAGGCCTGTAACACCACACCCTGCTCTCTTGCTTGGTTTTCAATGCAGAGTTCCTTGTACAATATAACTTTGTACATTGTAATTCTTGCTTTTCTATGTATCTTTTCCATATCACTTCACAATTTTCATTCATCTACTATACTAAGTTTTTACACAGACTGGTGCATTTCCTTCTTAATAAGAACCATAGCTTATTTGAAGGATTAGTTCCAGGGTTCTCAGCAGGTGGGAACGTATGTGGTAGATCCTATGATCTACCACAAGACTCTTGTCATGAGGTACAGGGATTGAAATATTTTTGTGCTAAAAAATTGTTTGTCTTTTTCACTGTATTGATGTTTTCATCAGAAGTACAAAGACCATGGTAGGGAAAACTACTGCCACTGGGAATAAAGCCAGATAATGGTACCAAACTTAACTATTAGTCAGTGAATGCCTCTTGATCCCACAATGAATTTTATTCTCAAGATAATCTGATTATCTCTGTGGATTAAATGATAACACTCATTAACCTGTACAGCATCTTGAAAACACTTGCCATTCGGCTCTAGATTCAGGAACTACATAGATCTAAAAAGGGAGCTCACCATAGAGCATTTCTCTATCAAGTGTGAGGCCCTAGTTTGAATCGTAGCACAAACACCAAACAAATAATAAACACCACACATTTGTTATTCTGTGAAATATTTGAGTGTTTTATTACAGTTTCCAAGTCATCTTAATTTTTTCTAGTAAGGATGACTTATTTATAATTTTTATCATTCTTTAGTAATGATGAGTTGTTTTCTAAATAGTTAAAAATTATAATGTATTCAAAATTTCCATTCCTTTTTTCTTCTTCGCATACCTTTATTGTGTCTTAATGCTGACCTCTTTAACTGGAACATTTAATTGTCTATTTTCAGTTCAGTGACATGAGAATACCATTTTTGACATAATTTCAGCTCACTTACTGTATTATATTAAAATTATTGTTGAGTAATTTAATGACATAGTTCTCTTTTATGAGCTTTGAATATATCTCATTAACAGTTTCACAAATTACCACAATAACTTATGGTGGCATGCTCATTAATTCTCATCTATGAATAATTTGTGTTTGTAAACCTAATGAGATATTACAGGAAATTCCTGGCCTCTGATATGGCCCATAGTTCATTATAAACTATCACAGTGGGGATTATTTGGGACCACACACTTCAATATGAAAGTGGACTATTAGGTAACATCAGATATTGTGCTAAAAATGTCTTTGTTAGTGTACATTATTCAGGACATTACGTGGAGAATTTTTATTTCACATATATGAGAATGACACACATCTACTAATTGCTTCAGGAAAATAAAGGATCCTGTAATGTTGAAATATTTTGCATCTACAGTATTATTCTGGGATTTATTTCTGCTTATTGGCATGTCACCCTCAATGGTTAACATTAAAATGTAAAAAAAATATTTTGAGTTCCTTGAAATACATTTTATAGGAAGTGATAGAAATGAATGAAGTGGCATTAAGTTATATTTTAATCTTTGGGAATTTTCAAGAAGTCATCTTAATAATTTAGGCAAACAAAGGTTAATTTTTTTTAATGTATAGTAGAATATATGTAAATATCTATGCAGATGATATTAACTAAATATTGGGCAAATACTAATGAAAATCTGTAACTTAAGAGATCAAGTCTAATATATATTGAACATAACCAAAGAAAGATGTATATTTAGAAATCAAACAAATTTTCCACATCTTTAATGTATCTTTTTCTTTACTAAACTTTTCATCCTTTCACAATTCCTTTTTTTTTTTTGGATTGCATTAGTGCTTTATGCAGAGCTAGCCTATCTACACTAATGTTCTTTATTTTTCTATAGATTCAAACACATTTTATGAAGTGATAATATAAAAAACAATAGTTTCTCACTCCTCACCTTCGAGAATTGGATTTCAAGACTTCTTGCTGATGCCAAAATGGAAGGCTGTACCAGACCCTAAATATACTATGCTCTTTCCTATATGTACAAATCTATGATAAAGTTCAACTCATAAGTTAGGCACAATAAGAGATAGAACAAAGCAGTGTGAGAACATAAAGCAATCATCAACCAACAGAAACATCAATTTAAACAACTTATGAATAAAATAACTTTCACAAGAGCCAAGAAAACTGGCTAAGGGAATCATAATATTTGTTTTTAGCAGCATCACTCTAAAAGATAAATTGAAAAAGGCAGGAAGGATTTTCACACAGATGAAAAACAGTTTATCAGGGAGAAAGGAAAAGAATTAAGAAGAATCCAGTACCAACACCAGCAAAGTGAAAATACTAGGCTATTGTGCACATCCAAGGCTGTGTCCAAGGAAACAACCTTTAAGCCACATTATCTAGACAGCCTGAACTGTGAGGAGGCACAAAACAAAACAAAACAAACAAAGGTTTGGTCCACCAGAGGGTTGATCTTCCAAGGAAGCACAGAATTTCCAGGCCCATTACAATGAAACTCAATTCTGAGAAGAATCAGATGTCTACCAGCCCAGGCCAAGACCTTAGCACAGTGACAGGATCCACTTCAGTGCTAGGTAAGATGAACTTGCATTTTCATCAGAATCACCCAGAGTTGAAGGGTCAAGTCTCAAACCAGAGTATCAGGGAGGCTGCAGAAAAGTGGCTCATAGCATTGCCCCCATGCCTCACTGCTCCTGCCAAACTGTGTGCTCTGGGTGAGGCCCAGTATGATAGTGCTGCTGCCCATGGACTTTTCACTCCAAACTAAGGTAGAGCAACAGAGAATGTTTGCTTGGAAGGAAATGAAGGAAGTAGACATAAATCACTGAGTTTAAATTTTGGGCTGTATTCTCACTGGTCAAGTTCTGAATAGAATTTTTAGCATCTCACTAGAATAGAGATTCTTGGTGTACCAAGAAGATAAAGCAGAGATGGAATACCCTTTTTAAGTATTTTTCAGTGCCTGTTGAGAAACTCCAGGGTTATTGATTGGGCAAGTTGTGGGCTTTCAGCCACAGAAACAATGACAAGATACCAGCTGCAGACTTGTGCAAACCATGAATATAGAATGCCAGCTTGTGTATTCAGAGGCCCAGGGGAAATAATCAAGAGTCTGGTTAGGATTTTTGAAAGGTTGGGGGAAAAGAAAGCCTTGACATGATTTGTTTGATGATTACCTCTTCCCCTGAAAATAGTACTAGCTGGAAAATAATCAGTCTTGAAAACTAGTGATAAAATATGCCAACCCCAATCAGCCTAACCCTGTCTTATCAGCTATCACTCTTCCCAGGCTGGGAGGGTGGGTTTTTTGTGCAGCAGGGAAAGAGGCCTTGCTGCTTCCTGTTTACAAACGTCTTGTGGGGGATTTTGGAACTACACTTTTTTTTTTTTTTTTTTTTGAGACAGAGTCTCATTTTGTGCTTCAGGCTGGCCCTGAGCTCAGCCTCAAACTCACATCACAGCAATCCTCCTGCCTCTGCCTCCCGAGTGCTGGGATTGCAGGCGTGAGCCACCACACCCGGCACTGGAATGTGGTACTGGTTGCTGCTGGGCGTGAGTCTCCATGGCCAGTATGGTATGTGGGGATCGAACCAGGGTCCTTCCACTTGCAAGACAGGCGCCGGAACCACTGAGCTAAATCCCTGGCCCCTGGAACTACACTTTTTAAAGAGATTAGCCTATAGTTAGCTTTTTTATTTTGGAACTTTGTCTGGCTTTGGAATCAGTGTAATAATCAAATCTTGGAAGCAGCTTACACATGCCCATCAACAGACAAATAGATTTTTTAAAAGTAGTACTTTTCCATAATGTAGTATTACTCTGACATAAAGAAAGATAAACTTGAGTCATTTGTAGGAAAATGGATGAGCCTTTAGACCATAATGCTAAGTGAGATAAATCAAACACAAAAGCTTAAATATCACACGGTTTCCCTTCATGAGAAACCTCAAATATAAATAACAAAATGTGAGATAGATAAAAGGATGCAGAGATAAACCAATTTCAAAAGTGAAGGGAAAAAAGATAAAGGAGGGAGAATTGGAAAAAGCAGGTCGGAGCGTGTATATTAATTAGCTCATGAGGCAATTTCCTATGTTATGATTTTTCATAAACTTAAGGACTGCTAATTTTAGCAGACTGGACATAAAGTCTTCTATCTTTCCTTTGTTAAAATGGAAAGCTACTCTGTTCTTAAAGACAACTAGTTTTTCAGTAAGGTCTGTACCAATGGAAGTGAAGAATAATTCATCTAATTTAAACTTAGAATGTTATACATAGAAAGTAATTACCTATGATACAAACTAGCCAGGTTTCTTGGAATAACATACATATCTTTATGAAAAGTGCTATGAAATTATTCAAGACCATGATTATTAAGACTTCCATTTATACTTTATCTATACCTTCAGAGTTTGACTGAATGCATAAAGAGGAATAAATAGGAACAGCAAGGTAATGCTGCTATTATATTCAACATTGGGCAGGCCCTACTGTATCTTTTCTGACACCCAGAACTTAAAGATGAAGTGAGCTCTCAAAATGAAGGAAAATACATAATTTAATGGTCAGAAAATAAAAACTCTAAGAAAGGTTAAAAAGACCCATTAGGCTAGGGACCAGCTGGTTAAAGGTTCGCTATTAATAGGCTTTGCAATGAAGAGTTATTTCACAGATTGAGTTAGCCAGCTGTTTTCCATTTTTGTTTAAGGCATAATAGAGAAAAATGAATTTTAATAGCAAAACAAGGGAGGGAAGAAAGACGTTTTTGATAATGGAAAAGACATTTCAATATTAAATGGGTTCCAAAGGGATTTGAGAACACTGAAATTGTGGAAATCTTTTAAAAATAGAATTTCAAATATATAAGGCTTGGAGGTCAAGGAAAGGACAAGATGACCTTTAAAATGATTTCCATGACTGCAATTCAAAGACAGTGCTACAAACAGGACAGTATATGCATTATGTACTGAAAGGGAGGATGCAGAAAAGGGAAAAAATGAGTAGAAAATGCATATAGATGTAGCATCAGTTCTTGAAATTATTTGTCTAATTTGATTGTACAAACATCTCCTCCATTTGAAAAGGAGGAGAAAATGCATCCATTCATTTGTTTGTTCGTGCTGGGGCTTGAACCCAGGGCCTTCTATGTGCTAAACAGGTTCTAACATTGTATTACCACCCCAGATGCAGTCCACTTTTTCTCCTATTTCACACACATAAGTACAGGCAAAAACCTGTGCATGTGTACATACTCTTCATTGAGAAAGAAGAGAAAAAAATCTTTTACTTCTGAAACAGAAAGTTTTTCTTTCTTTTCAAGTTTCTTTTTATTCACAGGAGATGGGAGGTCACAGATTACACAGGAGCTGTGAACAAGTGCAAACTTTATACAACTTCTGCTATTGGCTGAACCCAACTGTGACAACCTGGAAAAGCTTTGGACTGAAAATATAATTCTCAGTCTCACTTTGCATGAAAATTTTGAGTTTTGTTAAAAATACAAATCTCCAAGTGAAGCCCTGAGAGATTTTTATTTGATTGGTGTGAGGCAGATCCCAGAATCAGATCATTCCTCAGCATTTCAAGTGATGATAGTGCAACTCGTCAGATGATTCAGATATCAGAAACAAAGATCTAGAAACTTTTATTCTGGCTGATGTATATATTTAGTTGATTTTTTTTTTTACAAGTACTTATATTTAAATCATCTCATCTGTGAATATTAAGTTGTAAATTCATCACATTTCTAACTTTGGGCATTAAATTGGTGGATAATTCCAAAACAAACATGCTTGATGACATTATTTCATATTTATCACATATAACTGTACTTGTTAATAGTCCCAATGTGTTGTGGAGATATAGTCCCTAATGTGTTGTGGAGGCATAGTCCCAAAGGTGTTGAAAGGGAGAAAATAAATATGGAAATACCAAAGATAGGTGCTGTTGCAATGTGAACACTCAGTAAGTTTGTTTCTTCTGAATTTAAAATTAAATTCCACCATTTATAATGTCAAATTGGTTTTCTTTTTCTTTGAAAGTCGATGAAGAATCCAATGACTGGTTTCTCAGGTCTTAAGTATGCTTTCCTATAATAATCTTCTACCCGTCGCCTCTCTTCAGTGTAGTGGTGATGCCTCTTATGACACATGACACTTGCCCACACCGTGGAGTTAGGTTATAAAACCACCGCACCATGAAGGGCGCATTTGACGTGCTTTTGCATTTGAATCCCACGTCTTTAATTTAGAAGTTTTGAATCACACAAATTCAATTCTACTCTTCCAACTTTAAATGTCCATGATTCTACACAATTCTTATATTTTTGTTTATTCCATTCAAGTTGTAAACATGAGCTGATCAATTATAATGCATTTTCAAGTAATTAACTTCCTATTTTCGAATGGGACATCAAAAGGTACTATGGAAAAGTGACTAAGGTTATCGTATTAAAGTAGTATACTGAGATTTGAAAATTTGTGACTATATTTAATAACTTAGTTTCTGTGGAGCATCTATTTCTGAATTATTTTTTCATTTGTTTTTAAGAGAAAATATGCTGTGCAGGTTAGGCTATGTCTGAATTCACTGTGTAGGCCAGGCTGGCTTCAAACTCTCAGCAATCTTCTTTCCTCAGTTTCCAAGTTCTGACATTACAGGGATAAGCTTCCATACCCAGCTTGTTTCTCAATTTAAAGGAGTCAGTTATTACCCTTAACAATATTTGAGAAAAATCAAACACTAAAAATGAATTACTTATGATAATGCTGGTCTATTGTAAGCCTCACTTTGTGATATTAGTTTAATTTGACATTCATTTAAAAAGTAATTAACACTTTTTCTAATTCTCTTGTTTTGTAAATTTTTATTTGCAAAAAATAAAAAGTACATAATGAAATAATATTTGTCAAATTGAAATGTTAACTGTTCACTAATTAAAACATAATTTATTCTTGTTATCAATAAAATATGCTATTAAGAGAAATTTTCTTTACTCTTAATAGAATTCTATATTTTACAAATATTTGAAGTGTGTGTGTGTGTGTGTGTGTGTGTGCGTGTGTGTGTGTGTGTGTATACTTTCTATTGAATATTGGTTTTAGACAAGCTTCTTATTAAGACATTACATATCTTAAAGTAATTGGATTATATTTAGTTAATCATATATACCCTTCTTTATAAGAAAATAGATTTTATTTTTTACACTAACAGTGACAGAAATATTATTTCTGACCTTTGTTTGCAGTATTGGGGATCAAACTCAGGACTCTGTGCTTACCAGGTGGGCCCAGAACCACTGAGCTATGTCTCCCATCCTGTTTCTAATCTTCATGTTATTTCTAAAGTAATTTCTAACTAAAACACAACTTAATCCCATCTCTAGGGCTCGGCTAATGCATTTTCAAAAGTCAACAATAATTTTAAATAGGAACCTCTGTTTAGCAAGTTCCTAGAAAATACTATTTCTTACTCTCATTTTCACCTAGTTCTCATTCTTTTGTGAGTTCTAAACTAAGACATTTCCACATTATTTGGAAAACAAGCCCCTAATTCCTGTCATTTTCTTGCCAACATAGCCAACAGCCTCATCTACGTTATCCTATTATGCACACAAGAAAGAGTCCATCAATTTTAAATAAAATAACAGAAAGGAGAAACAAGTTTTCAGTCTTCTGTTTTTCACTGCTTCGTGGTTTCTTTTCTGTGACAAAGCCCTTCAGGACAACATATATGCTCATGATGTCCTGGTTTTACTCATTAACTCATTCATTATCTTCTTACTACATGAAATCCGGTAGCTTCTCCAGAATCCCTGGTTTCAAAAATTTCTATTCTTTGCACCAGTTTAGTTTATCCAAAACAGTGCTATTGCTCCCTGTGGAATGATCCACTGTAACATACTATTATCTACTACACCATGTCTAACTTTTCTGTTTAGCTTGCAAGACTCCTTGTGATCTCATTTAACCTATCCCACTCAAGGCAAAATAATCAGTGTATTAACATTCCACACTTACAGCCATGTCAGGACTTTCATTGTGCATTTGTCCTGTTTCTTTCTTACATCGTCACCTTCTTAATTTTCACTCTTTCCTTGTTGGCCTGTGCATCATCATTTTCAAGGTTGTCATTTTTTACCAAGTTCTTACTTGCATTTTATGCACTTTAATTTAACATCCATTTACTTTCTAATTATTTTAATTTATGACAATAAAATCCTGTTAAATATATTTTCACAAGTAAAAATATAAAAATAATTTCCTTTCCTCTTTTTTAAAAAAATTCAGATCTTTATTGGTACATTATGAATACACATCATCATCACATTCAACATTGAGAGTTTGTACAGAATACGACATAACTTGAAGAGCTTTAAAAAATCAGCCCATCCAAATTTAAAGACCAAATTCAAAAATTGACATCTGAAATAAACAGATACTTGTCAGAGGAAGAAGTAACAGCAACTAAGAAGTATATGAAGAAATGCTCAACATCATTGGTCGTTTGAGAGATGAAGATGAAAACAACACTGAGATTTCATCTCACTCCACAAAGTATGGCTGCTATTTCAGAATTAGCCAGCAACAAATGTTGGTGAAGCTGCGAAGAAAAGGGGACCCTTCTCCACTGCTGGTGGGAATGTAGACTCATAACACCCTTATGGAGATCAGTGTGAAGATTCCACAAAAAGCTAAGACTGGAGGTCCCATTTGACCCAGGCATTGCTCTGCTAGGTATATCCACAAAAGAATTAAAAGAGTCATATCAGAGTGATATATGTGCACCCATGTTTATAGCAGCTCAGTTTGTGATTGCTAAACCTTGGAAACAACCCAAATGCCTATCACCTGGAGAGTAGATAAAGAAGATGTGGTTCTTTTATACAATGGAGTATTATTCTGCCATTAAGAATGATAAAATTGAGTCATTCATACTCAAATGGATGTACCTTGAAGATATCATCATAAGTGAAATAAATATGTCACAGATGTGTATAAATAGTATCTTTTCACTAGTATGAGCAAATGAAGATGTAAATGAATTGATCTCCAATAACACAGGTGTCATGTTGTAGAGGCAATTTTGTTACTTCCACTGATGATGCTCAGTAGAAGCATCATTCACATGAATAAAAGTGCCAGAGGAAATTTTAGTTTGATTTTTAATTCAACAGCTACTGAAATCTTTCACTCAGACCTGAAATCATTCACACTATTGTATATGGAAATGTTTAAAGTCAAATTATCCTAAAATTTCTTCTCTTATGACAGCAGTGATAATGACTAGGAAAGAATATAATAAACAATCCTCAAGTAAAGTTAAGGAAGTAAACTATTTCCTTAGTACATGAGCTCTAATAAAAAAAAATGTTATCATGAGTATTTATCCAGGGGATTAGAAGGCATTCAAATGTAAGTCACACATCTGTAGCCTTTCAGTGCAGGATGCTCTGGTGATTGAGGAAGATGAGTATTTTCTTTGATATAAAATTCTTGCCAAGAAACTCAAACATAAAAGTAAGTATATTTCTTTGATATAATATTACAAACATAATTTAAACACCATTATTTCTTTACCAAAATATAAATGCTCTTTCTCCATTTGGGCCAACTATTTGGAAATATATATATATATATATATATATATATAACAAGTATCTCTGCTTTTAGGCAAATTTATTAAAACAGATTTTGGTATCTTTCATACATTTTCAGAAAAAATAATGTGAATTTGAATTAGCACTTACAGCTTTAATAACATGAATACATTTTGATAGCTCTATGACAATCCAAATATAAAACTAATACTCATTATAACTAATAATAATACTTTTCTAACACTTGAGTTCATATCATTTGATATATAAATTTGAATTGAATGAAACACATGACTGTGTGTCAAAGATGGTATCAGAATCCTTGGTATATTTCTGTTCTAGTGAATAAGTTTTATCTAAGACTTTATTTGATGCTAATGCTTCTGAGAATGTATTAACATTTCAGACAAAGAGCATATTATGACACTGTGAAACTCAGTCTATTTTTGTCAGGGGAAATTAGGAATGAGTAAAAATTTTTGTTTTTCATCAGTGCAGAAAATGTCAAGTACAAAACAGGGTCCTTACTGTCCTAGGAGAGGAAATTCTACTTGTGGGATGTTGTTGTTCCGGGATAATAAGGCATTCCTGTCCTAGAAGGCAGACTGTCCTCTGTCAAATAGAAATGATCCAGGAAAAATAAAATGATTAAAAGGACAAAAAGTGGATGGTCAGGATGCCAGAGTGATGCCTCAGACCTCTGCATCTGTCTCTGGGCTAGAAGAGCCTTCACTCATGTCTCTCTGCAGAGTGTAGGCCATTGCGGAAGGAGGATAGTTAACTCAAGAAAGCACACGTGTGAGAAAGCCTTAGAGCAAAAAGCAATTAAGATTTGTTCTGTGTTCTGTTCATTAAAAAAGGCAAATTATAATATTCAAATTAATATAGTCTCGATTCTTTTCTATAGCAAGTTTTTCTGTTTCACCCATTCATATGCTTTTATTCATAAGCTTCTATTCATGTATGTTTTTTTTTTCCTTTTGGCAATTTGGGACTTCTTCATCAATATGTAGAGAAGATAAACAAGAAAAATAAAAACAAGCTAGGCATTCATGTAGCATTTATCCTTTGAAAATAAATAACATCACCTTATTACATGCCTTCTTATGAATTCACAATTTAGCCTACATTTGTATTGGAAATTGCTTCATGTCGACTGTGAAAAAATACTCTTTATATACAAATAAATAGTATTACAATCAGAGTTAGAGAGGGAAGCAATTCCATAACTTCAAATTCAATGAAAAGAGAAATCTCACTACCTCTTGGAAGCTTGGAACCAAATGTTAACCGCATCCACAGAAATTGTATGCTCCAATCCAGTCATAGTAGTGAGGCAGACTTTCGTTTTAGATCTTACCTTCAACGTAGCAATAATGCAATGATGCGAGCAAAGAGAATACACTTGCTTTGTAAGATCTCAAAGCACTTCTTTTAAATCATTTCATTTGTTCTTATGATCTATTCTATAAGGAAAAGGGGTCAAATACTGTGTGTGATCCTCATATATACTTTACCAAACAGCTTTGAGAAGGTGTGGTGACATTTTGGCACTGCCACCTGTAGCTTATAGCCAAATGTCCTCGTGCCAGTTAGGACAGCAGCTGGGCTCTCTAATGAATCTTAGAGCTGAAAGAAGAGTTGGCTCGATGGCAGGATAAAGTAAGTGATTGCCCAGAACAGTGCATTTGAGGGATGCCTGGAATGCATTAAACTATTCAATATATAAGCGTATATTCTGCTTTTCTAAAGAGCTATTTTATATTTTGGATTAAAAATGGGACACCTATATCAATATTTATATTAGCATTAATATATAAAACTGCTCCTAAACAAGGTATTAGAAAATGCTTATTCTTAAAAAATATTAATGAAAATATATGGAAATATCCCCGCTAAATCACTCTCTATGCTAAAATATAGACTTTTACTATTAATTATTATTTAAATGAAAACATCCTAAAATAATTCCAGAGTTTCCTTACAAAGAGTATGGCTACTGCTCTGACATAAACTGTTTCAGCAATACTTTCATTACTTATTTTATGAAATAAGAAGCAATACTTTCAATACTTATTTTATGAAAGAGAAACAATTAATATTTTGAAAAGAATTTTATAATTATGCTGCAATTTAAAATCCTAGCATTCTACTAGGCTTGATGGAAGAAAAAATAATTGGAATCAAGAGTATTTTGGCATAGCAATTTTGGACTCCAAACTTCTAGAGAAGTGGCAGTGAAGAGCAGGAAGGAAGATGTATAGAAATATCAAATTCATGAAAATGAAAAATAGTGAAAATAGATAGTGAAATTTTCCAGAATTGTGTATATCATTGAAGTCAGAAAAGAGATGTATATAACTCTGATTTCATTCTTCACTACATAATTGTTTTGTACAGTTATTACAAGAACTTGCTTTCTGATGAACATATGAAACCATAGGTAAAGTTAAGAGAGGATGAACAGTCTCACCCAGATCGCTGCAATATCAATGTCACTATGTTTCAGAAGAGAAGGCTACCCTTGGAGAACAGTCTATGGGAGAGATCATCTATAAGAATTAATTATGAATACAGTTAACTGAGACATCCCACTCCATGAAGAATGACTGTTATCATGAAATCAACCAAGAACAAATGCTGGCGTGGATGTAGGGAGAAAAGAATCCTTCTTCACTGCTAGGGGGAATGTAGAGTTGTGCAACCACTGTGGAGATTAGTGTGGATATTCTTCAGAAGACTAGATTTGGAGATCCCATTTGACCCTGCTATCTCCCTGTTAGGTATATGCATTAAATAATTAAAAGGTTAATATCACAGTGATATACATGCACTCATGTTTATAGCAGCTCAATATGTAATAGTTAAATCTTGGAAACAGCCCAAATGTCCATCAACAGGAGACAGGATAAAGAAAATATATGTTTTAAAATACAGAATGTAGTATTACTCTGCTGTAAAGAATAATAAGTTTGAGTCATTTATTCTCAAGTGGATGCATCATGAGGATACACTCCTAAGTGAAATATACACAACAAAGATGTGTAAATATGGTATTATTTCTCTAGTATGAGAAACTGAAGTTGTAAATGAGTTCTAAAATGTTAAATAGGTATTGTGAAATAGAAAATGTTCAAAGGGCAAAATTATGGTAAAAAAGGGAAATAAATGTTATGTATAGAGGGGTCAAGGAGTTGTATGGATGGCAGGGCAATGGGAAAAAATGAGAATCAAGATGTGCCACATACTGATACAAACCTTCTATGTTGAGGTTGATCATTATATATATATATATGTATGTATGTATGTATATACATATATATGCATATATATGCATATATATAAATTATCAATAAAATTAATTTATAAAAAGAACGAATTTTGAAAGCTAAGTGTACTTTCATTAGGATTATACAAATTATACAAGATCATATTAAGTATATGCAAGGGAGCACCTAACTTCTTAGCTTTATTTAAAGTACAGGTTAAACATCAGCTCTTTCAAAAAATGCATCTAATTTTCCATTTCCATTGTTATATCAAGTTAGAAATATGGGTAGCTACTAAGAAAAAGAAGTAACTTGTCCCTGGAATATCAGAAACCACTTGATTTCTTAGTTCATTAAATATCAGGCTTTTTTCTATATGTTTGTTGTTGTTAATATTGGAAGAACATTTTTCCTCAAGACATCAAATTTTCTTCTGACTTATATTCTCTGATTATATCCTTCTACAATTTTCTTCTTTTACTAACAAAGGAAAATGACATAAATTAATATAGGAATCGCTTCAGGTTGACTTTCCATCTGATTTCCATCTCCAGTGTTCAGCAGGATCATAAACTTTAATTCTTAATATAATCTTTCTTCTGGTCCCATAATAATATTGTAAGTTTTCATTTAATTCTAGACTTGCATTGTGGTGGTAATGTCACACAGAAGAACGTATTCAAAGTGCATATGTTAATATCGTAATTGAGATGGATACATGATGTCTGATTCTGAGAATCAGTTATTAAATGAAAATGTTTAACCCAGGGCAACACAGTAGGTACAAAATGGACGATGCCTCTTTTTCTCTTTGGAAGGAAACTTAGCATGCACTAGCTTTGAAAAAGACAAGAAAATATGACAAACATGCCTTAAATTTAAGTGAAGCCAAACTGAAGTACTGACTGCATCATTTGGAGGCTCTGGTCCGCAGCCCAGTGGGCTTCAGTTTACTCCTAAACAAACATAGGTCATGTCTCAATGATTTTAATTAGGAGACTGTTGTAAAATATAGGTATAACGACATTAAATGAAATCCATTGGCTCAATTATTGCTGGCCTGTCATGAACTAATTAATTTTCTAAAACTATAAAATGTTGCAAGTAGAACAATAGAGAATGGGATTCTATCTTGAAGGTTTTTATCAAGAATACAAAAAAGAAATTTATTTGTAATAAAAAAGAATAAGTAATGCAATGAAGTGACACTGAAGATAACAAATTTATCAACTCCTGATATCTGAGCAACATTCAGCCTAGGTCATTATAGATTTATGAAATACATTGAAAATACAAAATTCCAAGATTCTGTAGCCTTTGAAACTGATTCTTGAGAATATGTCTATCTATCTATCTATCTATCTATCTATTTATCTATCTATCTATCTATCCCTCTATCCATCTATCTGTCTATCATCTATTGAGCTATGAAACTATCTGTTCTATACAAAGGCTTTATTTCCTATGCAACATAGACATATAGGAGGCATCTTTCTCACTTTGATATGTGGCTGTCACTTTCTGAGACTCAGTTTGCTGCTGCTCTCTTTTGGACCATCAGTGACCACTACATTTCCGGATCCCAAGCAATAATCATTCTAAACATCCTTCAAGGCCACCACCTGCAATTCTTGTCAGCGTGATCCGTTTACTGTCCCAGATATTTCTCAGGAGGCAAAGCGGAGACAGTGGCATCTGAGGCATGATGAGATCACTGCCCATCCAAGCATCTGTGCTAAAATGTTGCTGTAGGGTCTCACATTGATTATTAGTCAAAATAAATCCAAAAATACTATGCTCCCTAGAGATAACCAGAACATGATTCAGAACCCAGACTGGCTGAGATTGCAGCGCTATTAAAACAATACTTTTTCAGAATGATTGCATTCATTTCTGGAATGAAGAATACTCTTACTTTCTTTTCTCTTTTTCAGTGTGAATCTTTATGAATGATAAAGCCTAAAATAATTTGTTTCTATAATCACTATTCTAATTTTAACAGATAACTTCTAGCATATATTCATATCATTTGGATTATATCACAATGAATAGGTGGCTGAGTGTGGGGGGGTGGCACTAGGGTTTGAACTCGGGACCCCATGCTTCGCAGGTAGGTGTGTAATACCACTGAGCTCTATCTCCAGCCCAGGTGTATGTTTTTTTTATATTCTAATATGGTAACTTTCAAATGCCTCACAAATTTTCCTTAAGTTTTCTGATATGTATTTATGCACGGTTATTGAATTACAGAATACTTAAACACTTAAATGTAAAGCACTTAAAAAAGATGATCTCATAATTCAAGTGATAAAAAAGTGAAATTAATAAAGTAACCTATACATGCAGTTAGGAAAAATTTGCATATTTTGTCAATAATGCATTTGCTATAAAACATTGCCTGTCTGAGGGCCAGGGTCATATTTTTAAAAATTGTTTTTGAAGATAGTATCTCTTTTCTCCTGATCTTTTTCATTTTCTTATTTCAATAAAGAAAATAAATATTTTCTATATAGGAAATATATGCTTAAGATATAGTAATTATTAGATATTGCTTTTAGTAGAATGCTTTGTGAAGATTCTTTTTCTTAAATATAAGATCTTTGATGGATCTTAGTAAATCTAATGATAAAAGCCAGTTACTTAACCAGTTTGAAGTAAATACTAAAATAATGAATGAATAAATTCATTATATGCCAGGATGTATTATAGTTTGAGTGAATATGTTATGGTGGCTGGTCAGCTTTCTTTCTTACCAATACTTTAGCCTCTCAAAACTTCTATCTAAAGTAGTAAACAATTTGTTTTTTTAAGTTGTAGCTTATCTTCAGTAGGCTTAGAACTAGTGATTTACACCCATTTGCATACTATATATATATATATATATAGCAATACATATAATATATATTATATATTATATTAATATAATTATATTATATATATATAATTATTTTATTATTTTTCTTCTACTATTAGTATTTTTATCTCATTAAGCAACTGAAATGTCCGATAAGATTTTATCTAAAGTAACTGTCACCTAACTCAGAGACTAACAGCCTAAAGCAAAATAAAAATTACAGAAGTAACAAAATTTGGAGATATAATTTCTAATACATTTTTCCATCTAATTTCCCTTCACAATTGCACAATTTGTGAAGAGCTTGGCCTTCTTGCACACAAATGTATGCACAATTTATGTTTCATGCTTACAAATGACTAATTTTTAGACTTTTTGAAATGCTGAATTAACAGAGTGTTCTCTTTATAATTGATCATAGAAATGTATAATCCTGTGAACTTAGGTGAGGCGAAATCTAAGGGCTTCAAAGTATGTCTCAGCACTGATGGACCATGTAATATTGATGTGACTCAGTAAGAATAGTTCCAGGTCAGGTGCACTAACAAAACGAAAGCTATCATGTCTGCTTCACTTGTTATAACTTTTACCTCCTTCAGGTGCATTTAATGTAATTTGTACTAGTATAGCCACATGTAAACAGATCTGATGACTTATAAAATCTTGGATTCAGATTATTTCCTTTGCTAGGTTAAAAATCATTTTTTTCAGATCTCTAATTTGGGTGAGTTTGATACATATCAATATTAAATTCTGCTACTAGAGTTGTCAGCATCTTAAAAGAAATCGGGAAATCATGGAGTGATTTTCCTCACCAGAATTAATCAATCAAAGGTTCTCCTAACATTCATCTTCCGTTCCAGCCCCAGGTCTATGATTAGCAGAGATATGTCACAGCAAAATTATATCCCTAAGGCACAAGGTAGAAAAAACCCTACCACATTTGGTTACATTGGTACAGTGCTCCTAATTTAAAATAGGTTTACCATCACTTTTATTTCATTAGTGATGGATTTTCTCCTTTGCATACACTGCTAAGGAAGAAAAAAATCTATATATTAGCAGTAGTGTAAATAAATGTACAACAAACTGAACATTTTCTTTTTCCTAAAGAATAAATCTTACTACAAAAATATTTTTGATTCCTTTAAAACATCTGTATCTAAAAAAACCCCAGCATTTACTTTAAATTCATTGAAATAAATTACATCTTTTACTCTGCATCAACATTTCACAGTCTTTTTAAATTAAATTTTTATGAGCACAGATTTACAGCACATAAATGGTAACTTCATCGTTAGAGGGAGTAGGTGCATATGTATAATAGAACTAGAATTGTTTTTTCATATACTCCAGTCCCTCCATCTTTTGTCCTATTTCTTTTTACAAAATATTTTTCTCTCTATTTCATATTATCTATTTTTACATACATGTTCACGTGTGTGTGTGTGTTTGTGTGTGTGTGTGTGTGTGTTTGTTGTTGAGGATAAAACTCAGGACCTCGTGCTTGCCATGCAGACACTATGCTAATGAGCTAGGTCCTCAGCACTATCTACTATCATCTACCTTTTTTAATTCTATATTTTATTCATATATTGCTTTCTTACAAAAGGGAAATTATGCAATAATTAAGCGTGTGTCTCTGATTTATTTCACTTAATACTTTGGAATGAAGGTATACCCATTTTCTTACAAATGACTTTTATCCTTCTTTATAGCCAAATAATACTTCAGTAGATAAACATCAATTTTCTTTTTCCAATCAACTTCAGACTTCATTAAAATTCAGAACTTCTTTTTTAAAATTGATTTAATTGGTAGTATTGATATACACATTATGACCACAATCAACCTTGAGAATTTGTACCTGTACATGAATTCAGCCATTTTTGAAAGACACAGTACTCAAAGGCTATTCTGTGAAATTTTAATATGAGCTTCTCTAAATTAGACAGCCACATTTAATACAGAAGGGTGTGGCTGGTAAATTGAACCTTTACGAGTTAACATTAGACCAATTAAGGTCTAAAAATAACATTGTCTGTAAAAAGAAATGATTTGCTAGGAAATACAACTGCAAAAGACATATTCTTCAAAGTGTTATTAATACAAAATAGAGAAATATGTGTGCAGAAATAATTTACATTCTCAAGTGTTTCAAAGCCATAGAATCCTGCAAGTCAACAACCCTATTCTTGCCTCCATCTATTACCTCCATTCATAACGCAAAGTTCTGATGTTAATAGTGAATATCAGAGACACCTAGGTGAATGGTCTTTCCTATATTTTTCTGTCACATCATATGATGGTCTCTTACTGTCACACAGACTGTCCCACATAGCAGGTAA
>PVIR01025485.1:0-24836 GCA_004026965.1 Petromus typicus | reverse complement strand
ATAAAATTTGTTTCCTTACTTTTTTGTTACAATCTCAACATTGTCCCCTTTCACCTTATTTTACATTGAGCATTTTCTATTTCACAATATATAACATACAATGCTAGGACTCATTTACATCTTCATTTTCTCATACCAGAGAAAAGATGCGATATGTACCTATCTGTGACCTATTTATTTCACTTATGAGGATATCCCCCAGCTTACTTTTTTAACAGCTAGCTCTTTATTTGAAAGGAGACATATCCAAATCTAAGTACCGCATAGAGCACTAGAGACAGATTAAAACAAAAAAGGATTCGTGTGCTGTGGTTCATGCCTGTAATCACAGAACACTGAGAGGCTGAGGTGGGAGAATCACAAGTTTGAGATCAGCCTGGGTAACGAAGTGAAGCAAAACCCTGTCTAGATAGATAAACAGATGATAGATAGTAGATTGATTGGTAGACAGATAGATAGATAGGGCTGTGAATACAAGGCTCAATTTCCAGTACCACACAAGAATGAAAGGAAGGAAGAAGGGAAGGAAGGACAGAGGAAGGCAAGAGAGAATGAATGTGAAAAGAAAGTTAAATTTCTATTCCAGTGAAGGAAAATAAAAACAAATGATCAGGCATAATAACACAACATGGCTGTAAATGTTTGCAGAAGGGACTAGGTGCTACTTACTCAGCCTTGGAGAAAGGCACAGTGAGTCAGATGGAAAGGCTTTTACGTAAATAGTGACAAAGTAGATCACATATCCTATGCAACTATCATGAAAGAGTCCTCCAGAAAACTAGAAGTGATTAATGTAAACTTCCTATGGGTGTGGTCACCATAGTCAGTCTTAATTTTAATAATTTAATAAAATCTTTCTTGGAAAAGAAAAGCCACAAGAATATTTCCTGTTACACTTGGGATGAAGGATCCACAGGGAAGTGAAGGTTTGGCCAGTGACGTGTTAGGATTCAGGCTACTTTGATGGTTTTTGAGGACCATCCATGTGAACTTGGGATGCAGTTCATGTTGGAGAAAGAACACGGATCCTAGGGCTGATTGAAGCATTTTTGGCTGTCTTTTCATTTATTCTTTTCTCTCAGTACATTCTAAAGTGGATAAAGAAAAAGTGTATCTTGGTAACAGAGCAGCCCAGTTTCATGGTCCAAAATAATGGAGATGACCTGAGAAAATCTCTTATTTAGATAGAGAAAGAATGAGGTCTGTGCTGGGTGAGTGCAATGATCTATGTGAAAGCAAACTATCTCAGACCAATTTGGTAGTATTCAGTAATGCTTCAGAGGCCATAAACCAGTGCCATTACTGCCGGATGGGATCAGGCAAAGATGTCCAGAGGAGTGGTAAGAGATAGGCTATCTGAGCACTAAC
Organism: Petromus typicus; assembly: GCA_004026965.1. Taxonomy (NCBI): domain Eukaryota; kingdom Metazoa; phylum Chordata; class Mammalia; order Rodentia; family Petromuridae; genus Petromus; species Petromus typicus. The sequence goes on along the minus strand of PVIR01025485.1, from coordinate 23,468 downwards.
AAGCTCTGCTAAAAGCCTTGGGTCTTTACAGCAGCCCTTGCTCACCAACAAGGCGTCATTAGACTGGACATGAATTAAAGAAAGTGAAATTCTTTCAAACTAATCCTATAAAAGCGTTGACAGCACATGGTATATCTACCTTGAATCTCTGTTGTTTTGGTGCACTAAGGTCCTCACCTTTGCCATGCTTATGAGTGGTAGAAAGACATTTCTGTTTGCCTTTGACATCACTGAGGTGACAAATCTCAGTCTAAAGGATGCCAAACTAGAACTTCATAAAACCGGTCTTGACTTCTAGCTAAGTTTCTGGGATGATATTCACACAAATATCAAATAAAAAGCAAGCTATACTGTATGATAAACATGTCCAACAGCTGAATGTGGTAGAACATATGAGATACAACATGTATGTGAAAATGTTGGGTCTTGCGGACCATTTCCTTGGTTTATGGCCACAAATAATAAGTATTTAAAGTCCAGGATCAGTTTTCTACATTAGGAGACAGAATGGATGCATGGACAGATCCAGAATCTGAAGTTGTTGACCCCGAGTTTGAAGCTCAGCACCATGACATACTAAGTAGATACTCCAGTTTCTTCACCTAACAACATTGACAAGTTTAAGATTTGTTAGGGGAGTCTAAATGAATCAATATTTGTAAAGAGTCTGACCTCAATTATTAACTCATTCACCTAGCCAGCAAACATTCATTGAGCTCATGTTAGACACTAGCAATCCCAGGGCAAGGCACTGGGACAACTGACAAATTAGAACATCCATCCTTAAGGAGATCACAAGTCAAAGAGCCCCAGAAACAGACAGTTAATATGCAGCATGGAAATACTGCACTATAAAGTAGTACATAGGTTATGGTGAAGGATCTAATGCAGGTTAAGGAAAGCTTCCTGAAACACCTGCCAGTTTTAAAGGTTAATTAGGAGCTCTTTGAAGTGAAGAGGAGGAGAAAGGCAACCCAAGTAACTAGAACCAGGCTAAGCAAAGGCCAGAGGTGGGAACAGAGGAAATAGCCATGCGCAGGGCGTGACCACCTTTTGGGTATTGCCTGCGCAAAATGTACCAGTGAGGTAGCTGCTGGGAGTAGGAACAGAGCTACAAGCAAAGAAACTACTAGAAAGCCCTCTTCCTCCTCTCACTTTCTTGGGAACTCCAGAATGTGTGTTACAGGGGGGATAGCCAATGGAGCCAAATGCTAGTCCTTCTGGGCTGTTGGTGTTTATGTCTGTAGACGGGTTATGCTTAGACCACCTTCTTCCACTGCCACCCAGTAACTAGGGTGACAAAATGTGTGGAAGGAGAAGCGATTCTTTGGTTTTTTCCTTGCACAGATCTAGAAGATTTAGACACCATCGTTAGGTTCACCTTGAAGTGGTGCATCAGTAAAGAGTGCGTATTGTAGTTTAAGACAGACCTGAGTTTTAAATTTTGCTAGTGTGTTCTACATATCATTATGTTTGACAAATTACTTACCTTTCAGGCCTCAGTTTCGCAGCTATAAAATGGGTTTGATAAAATGATATAGGTAAAGCCTACAGCACAGGGCCAGGCACATAAAAATACAGTATATAAATGTCCTATTTAGATTTTCTGAGCACTGTTAACAAAGAGCATCAGAAAAAAGCAATGAGCCTCCAAGTCTGACCAGCTCTAGCACGGAGTGTTTTCAGGCCCTCTTCTTCCAGCCAACCACTGGATTTCACACCCACCTCTAGGATAAGCTTCTGTAATGTCACTCATGTGACTATACCAACAAAGAATAGAGGAGAAAAACTGAAGCTATTTTTTCTCCTCCAGACAAATTTATTTTAAAAGAAGAATATCTAGGGAACCATAGACATTAATTTACACATAATCAAGCAGATAACAGTCTTGTTTTCTAGAGTTTGTATCTGTATAAGATATTAACATGTAGGAGCCGGGGATTTAGCTCAGTGGTTCCGGCACCTGTCTTGCAAGTGCAAGGACCTGGGTTCGATCCCGTAACCACATAATAGTACTGGGCGTGGAGACTCACCCCAGCAGCAACCAGTGCCACATACCACAGTGCCGGGCGTGGTGGCTCATGCCTGTCATCCCAGCACTCGGGAGGCAGAGGCAGGAGGATTGCTGTGATGTGAGTTTGAGGCTGAGCTCAGGGCTAGCCTGAACCACAAAGTGAGACCCTGTCTCAAAAAAAACTAAAAAATAAAAAAATAGATATTAACATGTACAGATATGATGGATCATCTGATGAGGCAAACTGTAGGATTTGTGTTTTTGTACAAATGTGCTTTGAGAGTTAAATCTGACTTGTTGGCATCAAGAAAAATTCTACTTTAATAATCCTATGTATCGTATTCATCTACAGTACTTTAGACTCAATTAAACTTCAAAAATGATTGTGAAAAAGACATATCTTAGAACCCAATGTCTACATGATAAACATGCAGTTATCATCTTAGCCAGCAGTTCCAATCTTAGAGTGGATTTCTCCAGGATAAATGAAAATGCATGTTCACACAAAAACTTGTGTGTAAATGTTCATAACAGTCTTTATGTAATATCCAGAAGGAAGTAAAAACCTGAATTCCCTTCAAGTGACGAATGGATTAGTAAAATGTGTTGTTACAATGTAGTGGAATATTATCCAGCCATAAAAGACTGAAGTACTGATATATACTATGACATCATGAATATTGAAGATACAGCAGTAAGTTGAAGAAGGCAGGCACAGAAGGTGACCTAGTGTGTAATTTCATTTACATGAATCATTCAAAACTAAGCACATCTATATAGGAAAAAAAATACAGAGTCATGGTGCTAGGAATTAGAAGAAAGATGGAACTTTGAGGTCAATGGGCATGATGGTTTTGTAAGGGAGAAGAACTGTTGAAAAGGTTCTAACATGTACTAAATAGTGGAAATGATTGTATCTCTCAGTGGATCATACTAAAAGTGAATCATATTGTGTGAATCATATTGTGTGTACTTAGTATGAACTATATTATAAATCAATAGAGCTGTTAGAAATCCTCATTGGTACCTTCTGCATTTATAACTGTCTAGAACTGAGACAGTTTATTTTGCTCCTGAATAACATTTTTTTCCTATCACTGCTGCTTATTGTATGTGGAAACATAACAAAGCAAGTACACAGAAGTGGACAAGCTCTCACTGTTGTTATGAATTTGTAAACAGTAAAAAAAAAAAAATCGCTTCAGCCAGGCACAGTAGCACACATCTGTACTGCTAGCTATTCAGCAGATTGAAGCAGAAGGATTATGCAGTGTAGACCAACCAGGGAAACTAAATGAGACCTAATCTCAAAATTTTAAAGAAGATACAGGGCTATGGACGTCAATCAATGGTAGAGCACTTGCCTAGCAGGTCCAGTCCCAATACTGCAAAACAAAAAATCACTGTGCATTATTTTCACAGGACTTTCAGAATAAGTTTCTCACTGTTTTTTCCTTACTAGATAATTAATTTTTCCATAGTCCTGAGTACTACCTTACCCCAAATATAATACTCTACTTGGTTTATACCTTTGATTATTAACATCTGTTGCCATGATCTCCCATTACTTTAGCAGTTAAATATTTAAGCCACTTTTACTCACTTGAAATACAGAAATTTCAGATTGCTGTCAGGTAGAATCATACCCATTTCCTAAATGAGGATAAGTAGGAGGGATATACTTTAATGTTAAGTGAGGAGCTGTTGAAATTTCAGAAAGGTATACCGGATCAGACTGTTCTTTAGGACATGACTCAACAGCCCACATGTCATTTATCCATAGATGATTTATCAGATATCATAGCTTATCACATGATAAATTGTACCAGTTCTAAGTCAACTATTATAGGAAGGAAAAGAAACAAAACCTAACATTTTAAATACTATGCTGCCAGTTCACAGATGTCACACTTTGTCACTTAGAGCTGTCTGATGGCTATCTCCCATGTGCTGCATCAGAGGATTAAAAGCACACTGATAACCCTAACCAAACTCTTCTGGAGACGGTTACCACATAGTGCACTATTCCATACACTAGCCTGAACTCGAACCACTGTCTAAAAGCTCTATAATTTCCAGATAAAACCCAGTAAAATCATGTTAAGAAAGACATCTCACAGGTACTGAATTTAAGGGTAGAAGCATGTTTTTGGAAAAAGGAAGAGTAGTTCATAGTAACCCCTGAGTCAGAATTTTTCAGTCTACCACCATTAGGCTGTTTGTGAGCTAGTTCAGGCCAGTACCTAAGGTATAAGACTTCACAGTTTTAACTCACGCATTAAGAAATCTTTAGGGCCTGTAAAGAAACTAAAAAATAGGTCCAAAATACCTAAAGAAGTTTAACGTCTTTTAGGAACTCCCCAAGTTAGTTCTGTGAATGCTATGCACAGGAACATAAAGCAAGGAATGTACAAGACTAACTAGTTCTTTGTGCATATGAGAGACCAAACTCCTTATTTCAAGAAACCCATAGGGTCAGCAGGAAGAAGGTGGAGTGACTGATTCTTGTTTTCACTCACCTGAAGTCGCAGGGTTCCTTCTGTGAAACCAGAGAGAATCCTGGAGAAGTCAATTTCTGCTCAATTCATCACTTCCCTCCTTAATGTATGGAACATAGGAAAGATTCCATAGGTTCTTTTCAAGTTTAATGCATCACCAAAAGAGAAGCTTAAAAGAGCTGGGAGTTGAGGAAGCTGTGTTACACACGCACAGGAGTAGTTCACTGGTAACCTCGTGATGGCCCTACTTTTGTCTGAACACTTAAAATCACCAGAAGAACTTAAAACTGCAGATGCAGGCTCTAACTTCCCCAGGGAAGTCTGATTTAGTTGCTCCAATAGGTGCTTTTCTCCCAGCCCTCCAGACAATCTTAGTACACGGCTCGAGTTGCCCTAAGGTAACACCTGAAGAATTCAATCCACTGGGGACTGTGGCTCGCACACAATCATATGGCAGAGAGTTGTATTTTTTTGTAAATTTGGATTTCCTAGGAGATCGTACATCAGGAGCTTGGCAAGATGTCTGAGCCAAAAAACTGCATTTGTAGTAAGCACATGATTCTAATGCAATAGGGCGGAAGACCGGGCCTTCCACAGTGGTACTGCGGATCCATTCCCTTTGTCATATGAAGGTATCAGGCTTGCTTGAGGCAAAACTACGTGTGTGTGGGAGTTTAGCTTGGAGGAGGTCTCTGCTTAAAATGAAGTGGAACTGTAAAAGGCACAAGAGGAGGATTCATTTCTCTGCTGAGTGGCTCCAAGGTGTCAAACTGACATCGGCCTAGGCTTTAGTTAGCACCAGATGACTTCAAACAGCAGACTGAAAACAACCACTTGTTCCTCCTACCATACGATTGTCCCATTGAGGCAATCACCTCACTCAGTTTTAATCCCTTGGGCATCACAATGAACACATTTGTCTCCTTTCCACCCAGCAGCCTACAGAAGTTTAAGAGTACAGTATTCTCATTTTAAAGATGGAGAGATTGAGGCAGAAACCGACCCTAAGGCAGGGGCCCCCTAGATTAGATTGGGAAAAAATCAAAGTTTGATTTGATTTGTGTCAAAAGCACTTTCACATCTCTGACCTAATTTCATCCTTACTAATTCCTTTATGAAGCACAGTGGGGGCAGGTGTCATTCTCCTCCGAGCTGACCTTATCTTTGGGCAAAGCAGACAAGCAGCTATTGACAGGATCTGAAGGGCACCGAGAAGCCCCTCTGCAGATAGCTCTTTCCTACCTGCGACACCTCAAGTTCAGTCTCAGGCAACTGTTCCTTTCAGGTAAGGTTTGTCCACTCTTTTGACATGCAAATACTGTGGCAATAGTTTGTATGGCCTTGGATATCTTTGTAGATGAGCTCTTTATTGCTAGGGGACACAATGGGCAGAGAGAGGGAGTCCTCAGAACCAAGCAAAAAGGGGTAACACTCAAAAGAATAAGAGCACTCAAAACATATGACTATAACTGGTGGATGTTTTAGATCAGCTGCATCTAATTTTCATGTTGCATAGAGACGGTCTTGATCTCCAAGTGATCAGTAATAGCGAAAATGTCAAGATTTGAGCAGAAATAAATCACCCTATAATTCAGATGTCATGTATCTATATCAATTTTTTCATTCAAAAACTTCAACATTTTGGACACTCTAAAGTCTTTCAGAACAAAGCAGTTTGGGTGTTTTTAGCCAATTTTCTATTGCTATAATAGAATACTCAAGGCTGGCTAATTTACAAAAAAATAAAATAAAGTAAAAGAAAATAAAATAAACAAGGTTTATTTATCTCCCAATTCTGGAAGCAGGGAAGTTCAAGACAAGAGGGTACACCTGGTAGGGACCTCGGGCTGCACCATAACATGGCAAACAGCAACAGGGGCAGGAAAGTGTATAAGATCTCAGAGCAGGAGTGAGTAGAAGAAAGGACGGGAGCTAAAAGGTCAGTGCAGTTTATAACACCCCACGCTTGCAAAAATAATCCATTCTCTCAAAAGCTAATCCAGTTCCAAGAGGAAGACATTAATCCCACTTAACCTAAGCACCTCTTAAAGATTTAATCACCTCTTTAAAACTCCATCGCCAGCACTACTACACTGGCAGCCAAATTTCAATATGAGTTAAAACAACTTTCAAGTCATAGCACTGAGTGATAGTGAATTTCACTTTTGACATAAGGAAGACACTTTATTTACCTTAGTGGTAAATAAACTTTCTCTAACTTTTCTCCATTCCATGTTAGTTTAAAGATTCTATCCATCTGTACTTTCTAGCGTCTATTCCCCTTGTCATTGTGGCCTGTACACCAGATGAAAAGAGAGCAGTCAAGATATGATCTTAGAGATGTTAGAAGGATGTTGGGCAGAACCAATCAGAGAAAACTAGATTTAGGATCCGGAGATCAGGCAGGCTTGAGATCCTGTATAATCTGATTTGCAGAAGATGTTCATGAGGAGATATGAATTCACAAGGCTGGTTCAAAGCAACCTACTGGAAAATGTGTTCTTTCCCAGAATCAAGGGAAACCACAGAAGAAAAATTACATGCAAGGTAATTGTAAGGTCAAGGTCCAAAGAGAATGGTATTTTTAGATGAAAGGCTGTTGTAAGTAGGCAAATGCCTTGCTGTAACTAACAGAGATAAGGTTACTAAACTCTTCAAAGATACGTGGGTAAACATGTTAGCTGCCTGAAGATATTAGCAGCTGGCACCTTCAACCTGAGTCATAAATGACAGAAACACAGCCCCCAAGCTGGGTTGCAAGAGAAGGGCAGGAATCTCCTGATTCAAGGCTGATCTGAAAGTCTGGTGAACGCAATATTATCCTAAAACACACACAGAGACCAGTGGAATGGAATAGAATACAGTTATATAGTCCCATGCATGATAGCCAGATGATTCTTGACCAAGGTACCAAAAACATACTTTGGAGAAAGGACACATTCTTCAATAAATGTGCTGAAAGAACTAGATATCCACGTGCAGAAGGTTGAAATTTAGCCTCTGTATTTCACGCTGTACAAAATCAATTCAAAATCAAAGACCTAAATTCAAGCCCAGAAACTCTGAACTACTAGAAGAAAACATAAGGGAAACAGTTCAAGACATTGATAGAGGTTGTATCTTTTATAAGACTCAAGGCCACAAGAAATAAAAGCAAAAATACATAAATATGACTATATCAAACTAAGAAACTTCTGCATAACAAAGGAAATAATTAACAAAGTGAAGAGCTTACCTACCAAAAAAAATTTTGCAAACTATTAATCTGACAAAGAATTAATAGCTAACATATATGGACCAAAAATAGCTCAGTAACATAAAAAGTAATCCAATTTTAAAATGGGCAGAGAATATGAATAAACACTTCCTAAAAGAGAAGTTAGCATGCTCAATGAATTTATTAAAATATGCTCAACATTACTAACAATCAGGGAAATATAGACCAAAATCACAGTAAGATATCTCAACTCAGTCAGATTAACTATTATCAAAAAAGAAGGATGGCGATTTAGCTCAGTGGTTCCAGCGCCTGTCTTGCAAGTGCAAAGACCCGGGTTTGATCCCTGGTAACCACATACAATACTGGGCATGGAGACTCACACCCAGTACCACAATCAGTGTGGCAATCAGTACCACATTACCACAGTGCCGAGTTGTGGTGGCTCATGCCTGTAATCCCAGCACTCAGAGGCAGAGGCAAGAGGATTGCTGTGATGTGAGTTTGAGGCTGAGCTCAGGGCCAGCCTGAACCACAAAGCAAGACCCTGTCTCAAAAAAACCTAAAAAAAGAGAAGAAAATGCTAATAAAAATATATAGAAAAGGGAACTTCTATACACTGTGGATAGAAATGTAAACTAGTAAAGACACAATCAATATGGACATTGCTCAAAAATCAAAAATAGATCTACCATATGATCCTGCTATCTCACTACTAAGAATATATCCAAAGGAAGTGGCAAGAGAGCCTAAGAGATACCTGTACGTCTATGTTTGCTGCCTCACTGTGCACAACAGTTAACACATGAAATCATGCTAATAGCCTCTCAGTGGATGAATACATAGGAAAATATGGTGCACATATTATTCTACCATAAAAAGGATGGCATTCTATCATTTACAGCAAAATGAATGGAGATAGGAAACATTATGTTGAAATAAATGAGTCAAGTGAAAAAGACAAATTCCACACACTCTCTCTCATTTATGGCTATTTTTTTTTACTGTCAATCAGCACAAATAATAGCAGTAAGTAGAAATTAGGATGAGTGGAGGGAGAGAAGACGGTGGGAGTCTGAATAAAGGTTGCACAATGTTATATAGAATAAATTACAGTGTTCTACATCATAGTGGGGTAACTGTAGTTCACAACAATATATTATATATTTTATAAATACCTACAAAAGAGGAGCTTGAAGATGTCAAGCAAAGTAACAATAAGGAGAAAGGAAGTATTAACATTCTGACTTGAGCAGTACATACTACATACATGTTCTGAAATATCCCACTGTTCCCCATATGTGCAGTTTGTATGTGTTATTTTTTAAAGGACCACTGTAGACCTGAGTTCTTGTACCCAGTACACCATGAGCTTATGATATAAGACCTGCTTGGGATTCAACATAGCAGGAGTCATTTAACAGATGTTCAGCGGGGCTCACCGAGGCCAACCAAAGTACTCTGCAGTGTGGACAGACTTGCACCCAGAAACAGAAAGTTAATCAGAAAGATAGTATATATAGATCAAACCAAACATCTGGATCTTTGTAGAGGGAAAACACCACCACGGCTGGTCTGCCCTGCTCCAGCCTCCAGCCCTCTAGGGAGGAGCCATTCAGAAAAGCGTTCTCAGCAGCCCAGGGGACTGCACTACAGAGGCTGCACTCTGGGGTCAGATTCTGCATGCACCAGCCCTTTCTTCCCATCACCTGTCCGAGCACCAGGGAACTCTCCAGCTGGTGTCATCCTCCACAACATGCCTACCCGGCGCAGAGAGAATGAACAAGGACACAGAGTCTGCAGACTTCCACAGCCAAGCACTTCCACCTAACAACTCCTGCAGACCTGCACGAAAGCACAGCCCTCTGCCTGTAAAACCATGCCTGCCTGAGGCCTGGAGGGGGAAGAGTTTCCTAAGCCAAACTTAGGGACAGTGACAGATTGTGCCTGATGGCTGGAAGGGAGGATTTTTGAGGTTGGGATAGTGTGGATTTTAAGTGCAAGGAAAAAGAGGTGAAATTGGTGTGGTTGCCAGCAATCACTGTACCTAAGGCAAGAAGGGCACTGTGTGAACACTCAGGCCGCCTATTAGAGCTGTCACATGTGAACTCAATCTGCATTCTCTTGTTGGAGCATTAGCTCTGCATTCTCTCTGGATTATTGTTCCGCTTTGGGGGGTTTTGGTTTGATTAATTTAGTGTTTATTGTCTATCCCTCTTCTCATCATCCTATTTCATCACTTCAACTCAAGCTTCTATAGCAAAACTACTTTTTTATGTCTTACTTGTTTTTCCCGCTTATAAAATTCTCCCTCTCAAGTTTTTAGTTCAGTGTAGTCTCCCTCAGTCACTTGTATGTTGTCTCAGATAAGCTTTCCGTTCTCTCTGTTCTATTCCTCCTGCTCTTCCTTAGAGTACCTAGCCCTTGTCTCCCCTTGCATCTTTTCCACTTTACAGGTGCACGAATATGTCAGTAAGTTTTAACAACCTTGAAGTTTTCACCAATCCCAAAGTACACCTCCCTCCTTTCTATATCCCATCCACAGCCCCCCAGACTCAATGCTCACCTTTCAGTCCAACTAAAGACCTCCACGAGAATATGAGTTCATATTTAATTTTTTACCTACATGATTATTTCTCCTATTTACCTCTTTTCCTAATTTGACGTACTCTCCTTTTTCCTCCATCCCGTCATCTATCCACATCTTATAAATTGCAGAAAACTGCTGATAACAATAAAATATAGGCTATAAATAACTATTAATAAAGGGTAAAGGTGTAAATGCAAGGTTTATCTCATATAATGGATGTATGATTGGATCTGTTGTTGCTGTCAAAACCAGATACAATTATTTCCTTGAAACACAGGGACAGAGTCCAAACACTAAGATGGGATATTTGAAGAGGTTAGTACTATCTCTGGATAAATAAAGTTGAAAACATATCACTGAAAGGTAGCAGCTAATTAGAAAAATCTTGGTATGAATTACTACCTCTCCTCACCCAACTCCCCAAGGTAGATCCAGAGTACACTGATGAAGAGCAAAACGAACACCCAGTAGCAAAGTTTTACAAATTGAAGAAGAGTTACAGAAGCTTGGTGAATTCACAAAAGATATGGGCCGGGGATTTAGCTCAATGGTTCCAGTGCCTGCCTTGCAAGTGCGAGGGCCAGAGTTTGATCCCCGCTAACCACATACAACAATGCTGGGTCACTACAGTGCTAGGTATGGTGGCTCACGCCTTTTATCCCAGCACTCGGGAGGCAGAGGCAGAGGCAGAGGCAGAGGCAGAAGGATTTCTGTGAGTTCAAGGCTGAGCTCAGGGCCAGCCTGAACTACAAAAGCGAGACCCTCTCTCAGGAAAAAAAAAAGTTGTAACTCAAAACTTTATGGATGTATCATCATACAAAATGACCCATGTGGATTTGGGAGAAATAAAAAATCAGAGGAGCTGACAAAAACATTTAAAAACATGAATAACAAATTTATCAAAGGTATACGATCCACAAAAAGGTATTAGACAGAAGTACAAGACATAATAGATAGTATGGAATTCATAAATTATGGAAATAATTAATGTGAAGACAGGACTTTTGAAATCAAAGAGAAATAGTAAATTATAGGAAAATACTCAGAGAAGTCTTAAAAATGATAAGAGAACAAGAGAAATTCATCCAACAGCTACTAAATGACATTAAGAGAACCAACTCAAGGCTAATTCATAAGATAATACACATAGAATAAAAATTTTGTTTATAGAAATCATAATAGGAAACTTGCAAAGCATGCAGGAAGATTTCAACATATAAGTAAATGAGGCTTACAAAAAACCGCCAAATTTTGATGAAGAAAAGAGAAACTCTCCAAGCCCCAATGTAATTAAAATTCTAAATGCCCAACAAAAACCCAAAATTTAAAAATCTATCCTAGAAAAGTAAAAAAAAAAAAAATTACATATAAGGTAAACATATGAGAATTACCAAAGATTGCTCAACACCAACATTAAAGGTCAGGAAAGCCTGGAGTGAAATAGTTCAAGCCCTAAATGCAAGCAACTTTCAGTCCCGATTAATATATCCAGCTAAACTTTCTTGCAAAATATCTGGAGAACTAAGGGCATTCAATGAAAATGAACAAGTCAACAAATTTACTAACACCAAAATAGCACTCCAGAAAATACTTAAGAATATTCCAGACAGAGACAATGAAGTTACCAGTCAAATAGATCAATAACAATAATAACAAAGAAAAACAAAGGAGTCATAAACAGAAAAAAGAGCACAATGATAGGAATAAATCAACATCTTTCAGTAATAACCCGCAATGTTAATGTATGCACCTTCCGAATTAAAAAAAAAAAAAAGATTGAAAAACTGAACCAGAAAACATAATCCAACAGTCAGTTGCATTCAAGAAATTTATTTAATCCAAAAAGATATTCACAGAATGAAATTCAAAGAATGGAAATATTTCATGCACTAGGACTCCAACAACAATCAAGGATGATAATTTTACTCTCAAACAATGGAAACTCCAAGCTAAAACTGATTGGAAATTACAAAGAAGGTCTCTATATATTAATTATGCAATAATCAAACAAGAAGACACAAAACTTATAAATATATACCAAATACTGGAGCACTTATCTTCATAAAACAAATATTACTGGACTTAAAAGATCAAATAAAAGCTACCACAATCATAGTGGGTAATATTAATACTCCATTTCTGTAAAGAGACAATTAAAGAAATAATAAAGGAATATCAAAGCTAAGTCACATTCTCAAACATATGAACTTAATAAACATTGACAGAACACTCTACTATACTACAAAAGAGTACAACTTCTCAGCATTATATGGAACTTTCTCCAAAATGGACTACATACCAATACACAAAGTCTGCTTAGATATATATAAAAGAGTCAAAACTACCTCATGTTCACTATCAGATCATCTTATGACAAAATTAGAAATCAACCACACAGAAAACACAGAAAATGGAGAACTGAGTAACACACTCTTGGATACCCAGTGAGGTACAGAAGAAAATAAAGAAGAAATTAGTAGCTTCTAGAATTGAACAGTGCCAGTACCATATACCAGAATCTATAGGCATGATGAAAGTTGTCCTAAGAGGGAAGCTTATTGCAACCCATGCTCATATTAGAAAAACACAATAAGCTTAAGTGATAATCTAATGAGGAGTCTCAAAATAAACAAGAATAGCAATCTAAGCTCCAACCAAATTTAAGAGGGGAATAACGAAGATCAAAGCAGAAATTGATGAATCAAAACTAAAAAGACAATACAAAGAATCAACAAATTGAAGAACTATTTCACAGAAAGAAAACCCAAATAGGTAAACCTTCAGCCAAATTTACCAAAAGAAAGAGAAAAGAGTGACGTTGATGCAATCAGAAATGAAGAAGGCACAATCACAGTGCATGCCACCAAAATCAAAGATAGCGCTACTAACCTATTTTGCAAAAATAAGACCTACCCAGAAAGCAAATTCCAGGATGATTCAGAAGAGATATCCTCTGAAAATGAGCTCCATTTCTAGAACTCATTTTCCAGGTAGATCTTATTTTCAGAGAAACATGGTATGAAAAATTATATTCCAATAAATTGAAAAGTCTTGAAGAAATGGGCAGATTCCTAGGGTCATATGTATTACCAAAACTAAGCCAAGAGGAAATAAAATGTTGGCCAGCAGAATAACAAGCAATGAAATTGAGGTGGTAATAAAAATCTTACCAACTAAAAGAAACCTGATGAGTTTACCGCTTAATTTTACAAATTTTTAAGGAAATTATATTGCCAATGTTCCTCAGACGTTTCAATGAACCTGAAGGGAAAGGATTGCTTCCAAACTCCTTTCTGGAAGTCGGCATCACTCTGATTCCAAAAACAGACAAAGATGAAACTAAAAAGCAAAGCTATAGGCCAATCCCCTTAATGAACATAGATACAAAAATCATGGAGAAGATAATGGGAAATAGAATGCAACATATCATCCAAAGGATCATACATCATGACCAACTCAGTTTCATCCCACTGTGGCAAGGATGGCTCACTATACAAAAATCAGTAAGTGTGTTACACCACACAAACAGAAGCAAGGACCAAAACCACAAAATTATCTCAACAGATGCAGAAAAAGTTTTTGACAAAATCCAACATCCATTCATGATTAAAACCCTGAAGAAAGGGGCCAGGGAGTTAGCTCAGTGGTTCTGGTGCCTGTCTTGCAAGCGCAAGGGCCAGGGTTCGATTCCTCGGTAACCACATACCATACTGGGCATGGAGACTCAGCCCAGCAGCAACCAGTACCACATACCACAGTGCCGGGTGTGGTGGCTCACGCCTGTCATCCTAGCACTGGGGAGGCAGAGGCAGGAGGATTGCTGTGATGTGAGTTGGAGGCTGAGCTCAGGGCCAGCCTGAACCACAAAGCAAGACCCTGTCTGAAAAATCCTAAAAAAAAAATAAATAAATAAAACCCTGAAGAAAATAGTAAAGGGACATTGGCTGAATCTGATATAAGTCATTTAGGACAAACAAATGGCTAACATTATATGAAATGGGGAACAACTCAAAGCTTTCCCTTTGTAATCAGGAACAAAATAAAAAGGATACTCACTGTCTCCACTTCCATTCAACATAGTACTCAAAATATTAGTCCCAGAAATCAAGTAAGTGAAAAAAAAGGGACACATGTATACCAAAAGAAGAAATCAAATTATCATTTTTTGCAGATGACATGCTACTGTGGGTAGAAGGGCAAATAATTTTATTAAAACTCTAAGAATTAGCACCCAACTTCATCAATATATCATGACAGAAAATCAACACACAAAAACAACAGCAGTCATGTATACTAATAGTTAACTCACGAGAAAGAAATTAAGAAAATGATATAATTCATAATAGTATCAATAAAAATTAAATACCCAAGATTTAAACTAATTAAGAAAGTGTAAGAACTCTACAATGAAAACTAAGGTCTCTTAAAGAGGAGATTGAAAAGGACGCACAAGAAAATGGAGAGCTGTCCTCTGTGACATTGTCAAAATGGCTGTTCTCTCAAAAGTGATATGTGATTCAAGGCAATCCCAATGAAAACACCCATAGTGTTCTTCACAGAACTAGAGAAAACAATCTTAAAATTTATAAGGAACTAGAAGAGACCCAGAATAGCAAAAGGAATCCTGGGCAACATGACCATAGAAGGAGGTATCACAATAGGTGATTTCAAATTTTGCAATGATAAAAATAGCATGATAGAAGCACAGAAAAAAAGACATGCAGATCAATGGAACTGAATAAAGGAAAGGCAAACATCCCCAGACACATTCAACTATTTGATCTTTGATAAAGGAGCCAAAAACATACGTTGAAGGAAAGATGGCCTCTTTACCAAATGGTGCTGTGAAATGAGCTCTCGATATGCAGAAAATAGAAGATGATCCATGTCTCATTTCATGTACTACACTAAAAATCAAAGTAGATCAAAGACCTAAACATTAAAACAGAAACAATGAACCTACTGGAAGACAAAATAGGTAAAACTCTTGAAGTCATAGATGTAGGCAAGAATTTTCTGAACAGAAATTCAGTTGCATAAGAAATAATGACAAAAATCAATAAATGAAATTATATCAAGTTAAAAACTTCTCTATAGCAAAGGAAATAACCAAAGAAGTGAAGAAACATCTTACAGTATTGGGAAAAGATTTTTACCTGCTATTCCTCAGAAAGAAGACTAATATCTAGAATATATAAAAGACTTTAAAGAATCAGGTCACCCAAAATAAAAGACCCAATCGAAAAATGAACAAGTAAAAAAAAAAAAGTAAAATTAAAATGAATAGACAATTCTCAGAAGTAAAAATGGTTAATAAATGTATGAAGAAATGTTTAACATCTCTAGTCATTAAAGAAATGCAAACTAAAATAATAGTAAGAAGCCTTCTTACACCAGAGAGAATGACTACTATTAAGAAATAAAATAATAACAATTCCTGGCATGGCTGCTCTGAGAAAAGAACACTTCCACATTGTTGGTGGGAATAGGATAAAAATAAATAATTTTATAATAATAAAACCACAGTGGAAATCAGTCTAAGGATTTCTCATTGA
Source organism: Petromus typicus (assembly GCA_004026965.1). Taxonomy (NCBI): domain Eukaryota; kingdom Metazoa; phylum Chordata; class Mammalia; order Rodentia; family Petromuridae; genus Petromus; species Petromus typicus. Next base: position 7,594 of record PVIR01025485.1, on the reverse strand, counting down.
ACTAAAACTGGAAATTCCACTTGATCCAGCTATCCCCCTTGTAGGTATCCTCCCAAAAGAACTAAAAGTATCATATTATAGTGATACATGGATAACTATGCTTACAGCAGCACAATTCATAATAGCTAAATCAAGGAATTAGCCTATATGTCCATCAAAAAATGAATGAATACCAAGTGTAGTACCTGTGAAAAATATAATACCACTTAGCTATATTGAGGAATAGATGAAAGACAGGAAAAATGATACAGCTAGAAAATATAATTATTAGTGAAATAAATCCAACACACAAGTTTAAATACCCTATTGTAGCTCTCATTTGAATAGAAGAAGTACAAATATATAGCAAAATATAAGATGATAGAAGGAAACAATGAACTAAACATTTTGCAAACAGGAAAAGGTCCAAGAGACTGAGAGCATGGGGGAAATACGAAGATTTAAGATGTATCATGGACATGTATCAAATACCCACAGCGAATTTAAACATATATTGTAAATATGAACTAATATTAATAATAGCATTAATCATAAAAATGAGAGAAGAAGAGCTAGAGATGAAGGGAGGGGAGTTGATGGGGAGTGAAGCAGAATATCCAAGAATCCAGATGTGTTCTGTAAGTGAAACTACTCCCTAACATGAATAAAAACTTTATGTACTGCAAACATATACTGATAAAATTTAAAAAAAAATGTGCCTGGGGAATTCATTCACTTGTGAATATGATACGGTGTTGATGTATTGCAGTGCTCTCTTATCATTTCTCATTCGTGCTACAGAGGCGTTCATGACCTTGGTTACTCAGTGGAATGTGTTCTGCACATTTATTGTGTACTGTGTAGGAGTCAAGGAAAAAGCTTAAAAATCACTAGCTTAGAGTACAGTTTCTCAAATGTTAATGTGTTTATAATTCACTGGGGGAAGGGCGGGGATATAGCTCAGTGGTTCCGGCGCCTGTCTTACAAATTCAAGGGCCCGGGTTTGATCCCTGGTAACCACATAACAATACTGAGTGTGGAGACTCACCCCAGCAGCAATCAGTACCACATACCACAGTGCCGGGCATGGTGGCTCACGCCTGTAATCCCAGCACTCAGAGGCAGAGGCATGAGGATTGCTGTGATGTGAGTTGGAGGCTGAGCTCAGGGCCAGCCTGAACCACAAAGCACGACCCTGTCTCAAAAACCCTTTAAAAAAAATAAATCACTTGGGGATTTTGTTAAAAGCTAAATCTAGATTCAGTATGTCTGCAGTGAGGCCTAAGCATCTGTATGTCTAATAAGTGGCACAGTTATGTTGTTGTTGTTGGTCTATGGACAACACGATGAGTGTCAATAGTAGAAGAGTTTAAGGGGAATTTGTTCCCACTGAAATTCCATAATCTTTACCTATAACCACTCTTTTTCCATTCTTCCTTCACTCTTTAGGTCAAGAATGACCTTGCATTTAGGGCTTTGATGAACCCATTGATGGATTCAAGTAGTAAAGTTAGGACCCAGAACACCATTGTCCACCTACGTCTGATGCCATATGCTAAGTCCAATTCCTTGCATGTTGTACACAATATATCTACCAATAATCTTGACTTGGGTTTTACAAAACTATCTACTCTTGGTTTTGGTGCAACTCCTCCCCATATCAAAGAAGTGAGCAGGGCTGATAGCAAGATCCTCCCTGGGATTCTCTGGCATCAGAGTGGAGTAGTCTATTTTCCTTAGTAAGTCATGCCGATAAAGACAAAGAGACACCTCTTGGAAGAAAAGGTAGCAAACTGATGTGAGAAAATCTCAGAGAGCTTTTTGCATCAACCTATATACCTTCATTTACTTTTATACTTCAATGGACAGTGGCCTCCCACTTTGGCTAGCTAGCCCCCACTGCTGAGCACTTTGCACCAGGGTACAGTACCCAGCACAGAGCAGTATTCAGCAAATACTGATCAAGTGAAGGAGTCAATCAAGCAACTGAAGCTACAGTTTGCTTAAAGGAGACTTCTCTGGGGGATTGAGCTGGATGAAGAACAGAAGCAGCAGGACATAGTGGTCAGGGTGGTGCACCCACACTCGGTCCTGATTATCTGAAGTGTCCTTGCCCCTGCTCACTGTCTCCTTTGTGGTTCTGTCATCACAACAGGATGCACCTGTCCTGATGTGGGGACTCTGGCTGAGTGAGAGGAAGGCTCATACAAAGCCTCTGTTAATTAAAACAGAGAATGCTCTTCTAGCTAACACAAAGTGTCCTACACCCTGATGTCGCTAATGTCTGCAGGCTAAGAATATGCAACGAATGGCCTCTGGATTATTTGTTAAGCCTGGATCCAGCAAAGGAAATAAGACCTATCCAAAATCACCCACTGGTCTGTTACTTATCACGACCAAACTGAAAATTAAAATGACAAGTGGTCAGATGGTCAAGGAAATAAAGTACATTTTGTACATATTTGTTAATGAAAATGAAGTTTAAAGCTGACTCTAATTTGCTTTGCTTCATATTCATTGGTCCTGTTTATTTCTGAATCTCTATCCAAGTACCACCACCAATAGCTGGAACTCTCAGTAGAGTCTACTCCATCAATTTTTTTTTTAAAAAAACAGGTTTTACAAAATCTAAGAGAATTTGCAGTTTGAAAGAGGATGGTGATTACACCAGTGAGATGGATTAAAGAGAAGATGAATGGTGAAAAGTGGATGTAGAACGGAATGCCTAGATCTTACCTCCACATCATCTAGATAACCCACCTGATGTCTCTGCTATCCCTGTTCATCGGGACCCTCCCAGCCACCATGCAAATTTACCATGAGGAGATCAAAAGTACTTGTCATGATAAAACTGAAATCCACTCATTCTACAGCTGCACTTTTGGAATAGTTGGGGAACATTTCGCCTATCAAAGTACTGACTCACATAGAAGTTTATTTCTGTTTAGCTTAAAGGAGACCTCATTGGTCCCCTCTTGGTCCCTTTAAATGACCTGACCTTCAAACTGAACAGCCTTTAGGTCAGAGAGACCAGTGTTGTTAGAAAGGGTTCTGTGAGCTCTCAACCAAGAAATGAGTGCTCCTCTGTGCCCAAAGCCTGAACTGCAGTACAGGGGTGTTTTTGCCTTGCTTTCCAGGGCAGCCCAGCAAGGAAAGATATTTAGAAAAGTTTTAGAGGAAGATTTGAGTTCTGCTTTCAGTTTTACTAATTTCCCTTGGAAAATTAGCAACTCTTTAGTAAAACTCTCGATAGAGCTCCATTAGGGTCTACGTGCAACAAAGGGTAGCTACTAATGGCCCTTAAGGATGAGTCAGTGGATTGCTTAAAATGTTACTTATGTACGGAAAAGTAATGGCTGTCTCACTGTAGAGAGGAGAGGGATGCTAAATGGCCTCTTCATACTTATGCTCCCTTTAGTGCTAGCCTTTGTCAGAAAACACACACTCCAGAGACTCAGCCCCACCTGATAACAACCACTAGAGAATGCACCCAGAAATTACTTTCAGTCCATTTCCCCAGTGCTCCATGATGTTTTCAACTACTTCTCAACCTCTTAGTGCTTCTAAAGACTGAAGACCACTGTTCTAATGGAACAGGGCCAGGGAGTAAGGAAATCAGACCATCGCCCCCACAAACTCTCTACCAAGAAGCAGGATGATGTCAATGACGAGACCTGTGTCATTGATTTGGACTCAAGAGTCTGAAAGGCTAGTCCTTGAAACTGTGAGCTTCAGTGCTCCTTAGCCCCTGATTAGTCATAAATGGGAAGGGGCTATTACTGAAACATATAACTGAAACATTTTGATTGATTAAAAAATATATTTGCTTTCTGGATTTCTTCAGCAGGCCAGAGTATGTGAATAAAAACTTACAACTCCTCATGCCTTAGAAAGTGTTTGAGAACTGCTACCTATTCATTATCTTTTTACAGATCATTTCTGTATCCATAATAGAATACTCCCCCATTTTGCCCTGCAAGGAATCTACTTGCTGAGAATCTTTAGTTCATTCATGATATAACTAACAAGATGCAACAGCTCTTGCTGGAATTCAGTCTAATCTTCAGGGCAGAAGCAACCACAATTCCTTTGCTTTTAGATCTGGACAGTCACACTCTCCTGCAAACACCTTCACAGCCCAATTCATGATTTTGGTCCTTTTTCTTTATCCTTCCAGCAGATTGCCTTTACTGGCTTTGCTTCTTTATGACACTACATTGCTACACACATTGCCATAAATATTTTTTTAAATGTTGTAAAATAAAACAAACCTGTAATTCATACAAGACAAATTATAATAAGCAATATAAACACATGGGGAATGAACATAATAAAAAAAGAGAAGGTACATTAAAGCAAAACCTACAATGTAGTATGCCTTTTTTTTTTTTGAAACTCCTATGTCTTTGGTAGGAACTTATTTGCACAATAAGGGTGTCTATATTCTAAGAAATCAGAAGTAAGTTCACACACTGCAATTTCACCTCATTTGTGCTGCTGTGGAAATGCATAGGGTCTCTGCTTCAGAACTCTTCAACTGCCTCACGGGTGTGACTCTTTCAAGGCAGTGCCCATATTTTATTCATCTTAGTGTCCAAATCTCCTGGCACGATGCCTTATTAGGAGCACAATAAATATATACTAAATAAATCCACAATTTATACAAGTTATTCAATAAAAAACCAGAGGAAAATAACATTTACATTTATTTCAAAGGAAATAGATATAACCATCAGCTACTGTTGTCATTCTATATTTGATACAATATTTTAAGGACTCACTTTGTACAAAAAGCCATACTATTACCAGCCACACAGTCAGTAAACTCACCCCTATAAACTTCTCCTAAAGCAATGATAATTCAAAAGAAGGACATAGATATATGGCCAAATGTATTTCTAACAGTATAAAAGGAGGAGCACTGAAACAGCTTAGAGTCTGACAATAGGAGAATCATTATGTAAAGTATATCAGCCCAATGTAATAACATGAATATATTGAAAATGATAAATAATAAATTGTATAATGATAAGGAGTTCTTACGGAAAATTTTCTTTCTATTTCACAAAACCTAACATTCAAAGGGGAAAGGGAAAGAGGGTCAGGGGAAACTAGTGGGGAAGGAAAAATTCGGTAAAAACAAAAAAATGGAAACAGAGCTTATGTATACGGGGAGTGGGAGGCTGTAAGGAGGACAAGGGAATGGGAAAAATGAGAATCAAGATATATCATGTAAAGGTACAAATTCTCAATGTTGAATGTGATCATAATGTGTGTCTAAAATGTACCAGTAAACTCAATAAAGAAAAAAAGAGTACTTATGGAACACTGGAAAGTTTCAAAAGGAGAATTCAAATCATATTTTCTATGATCATGACTAAGTAAGTTAAATATCTAAATAAAATTTGGAAGGAGACAGGGAAATGAAAACAGTTGTAGTTAGCTGCTAGAAGTTAAAAAACATTTTATTTTAAAATAATCTTTGACGTGGTTACACCACTATTTTCATCAATATTTTAAAGCTAAGTTATAAGTAGGCTCTGTCATAAAAACAGATTGCATTGCTAAAATTCACTTGTAAGTCAGATTTCTGGTATACCAAAATATTATATATGGTGATTATAGAGAGTCTTAAACTATTTTGAAATATCCTACTATAATTAATAAAAATATAACTAAAGACTGTGTTTCCAGTAGAAAAGTAGAATAAAACTACACTGTCACAATAAAATAAAAGGAATATTATTACTTCTTTTGAGGGCATATGGCACCAAGGAAAAGCAGATTTAATTAATTGAAGACAAGAAAGGTAAGTGAGTATTTTTTTACAGATCCTAAAGGAATTTTAGGACTAGTTCAATAACTACAGCAGATTAGGACACAGGTTTGTTGTGTAACTATGAATTTCTCCTTGATTCGGTTTCTCCTTACATCACTCGATTCGGGTTGTGACCATTTTCTTTTAGACACACAAATGACATAAAAAGAGAAGAGCACAGAAAAGACCCCTGACTTTCTTATTTTAAAAAACTAAACTATATTGAATGAAATGTTAAGTATTTGAGAGCATCCAAGGTCTGACAAACGTGTTAGTAGTGACCAGTCTAAAAGGTAGGCAAAGATTGGAAGTCAGCTGTAACTGAGCATTACTGGTGCTACTGAACACAGGGCATTTCCTGCACATGGGAAGCTGCAGTGTGAGTCTGTGTGGCCTCCTGGTGTGGCTGTGACAGAAGGGTGAGCTCACAGCTACCCGAGGTGGGAGTCTGACATGGATTATACAGTTATATTGCTACATAGGGTTAAAAAGAACAGGATAGGTAAAATATGGCACATCTATCTAGCAATCTATGTATTGTGTATCCCTTACTCTATCCCAGGACAAGAGTAAGTGAGTGCAGTTAGTGTTCTAACATCTAATATTTGTCTGCAAGTGTAGGAATATGGCCAAAATATTTCTGATAAGTTAACCATGTATGCCGCCATTTCAGAGACAACCACTAAAAGAACAGAAATAAAATTTATAACTTTCAGATGGACAGAGAGGAATATTGCACAATAAAATAGATTAAATCTATCTTAAATAATTATGAAAAAAAGGCACAGAATAAGTGGTACAAATAAAAATGGGAGAGCCTAGGTCAATAGAAAGCACAAAATAATATGGTAGTTATAAATCCATATAGATAATTATATCAAATGTAAGTGGACTAAAAGCTCCAGCTAACAAGAAAGATGTTCAGACTAGATTAGGCCAAAATACCAACTAAATGTTGTTTATAAAAAACTGATCAGAAATGTAAAGGTACAGAAAGGCAAAAGTAAAAATATGGAACTAATATGTACCTTGAACATGCTAGAGAAAAGAAATTCAATTGAGATAGGTTAGTATTGACTTTGAGGCAGAAAATATTTCTAAAGATAGAGAGGGTCACTTTTTATAACAACTATAAGCTTAAATCACAAGAATGAAGAATGACATGACAATTTTAAATGTTTTTTCTCCAAAATCACAGGGCCAAAATGTATAAGCAAAGGGCCTAGAAAAAGAAATAGCATTGGGCTATTTATAGCTTACTCTTCTCAGCAATTCACAGAAAAAAAAAGTGGAAACAGGGGGTTGGAGCTTACTGGCCTCCAGGCCCACTCTGGAAGAGCACCCAGGGACTGAGGTTAGCAGCGGGTGGCTCAGGAAATGGTGACTGTGCCAACGAATCTGCACTGGGGTTGGAGCTTGCTGGCCTCCAGGCCCACTCCGGAAGAGCGCCCAGGGACTGAGATTAGCAGTTCAGAGTCTGATTTTCTCCACAGCAACTGCAGAAGCACATCCAGTCAGCTTGTATTGGTGAGTAGGTGGGACTGTTGGAACATCAGCCCCTACCATTTCAGCTGCAAAGGGCCTACAGCCTGCTGGCCTCCAGGCCAACTGCAGAAGTGAGCCCAGAGACTCTGTACTGGTGAGCAGGTGGGCCCATTGGAACCTCAGGCAGTGCCATTATAGCAGTTCAGGAGCCAGAACCTTCCTGCCTCTAAAGCAGACAGGAGAAGGTGTTCTGACTGTATTGATTGAGTGCCTCATATGGTGTGCCAGAACTAGGGGTTTTTCTTTAGGTCA
>PVIR01025484.1:0-24807 GCA_004026965.1 Petromus typicus | reverse complement strand
TTTTTTTTTTTTTTTTTTTTAGGTTTTTTGAGACAGGGTCTGGCTTTGTGGTTCAGGCTAGCCCTGAGCTCAGCCTCAAACTCACAACACAGCAATCCTCCTGCCTCTGCCTCCTGAGTGCTGGGATTACAGGTGTGAGCCATCACACCCGGCACTGTGGTATGTGGTACTGATTGCTGCTGGGCGTGAGTCTCCACACCCAGTATGGTATGTGGTTACCAGGGATCAAACCCGGGTCCTTGCGCTTGCAAGACAGGCGCCAGAACCACTGAGCTAACTCCCTGGCCCTTGAGGATAATTTCTTCAACACCTTTAATATAATCATAAAAGATCTTATATTCACAAGGTCAACAGATTAGGATGCGCACTTCTCTGTGGGACCATTGTTTTGTTTACCATTGTTTGAAATGTAGTTAAGAAATGATAGTGTAGGACTCATTTACATCTTTGTTTTTTCATACTAGAGAAAAGATGCGATATGTACCTATCTGTGCCCTATTTATTTCACTTATGAGGATACCCTCAAGGTATGTCCATTTAAGTAGAAATGATTCAAACCTATCATTTTTTATGGCAGAGTAATATTCCATTCTGTAGAAGAACCACAGCTTTTTTTATCCAGTCTCCAGTTGATGGACATTTGGGTTGTTTCCAAGATGTAGCAATCAGAAACTGAGCTGCTATAGCCATGGGTGCACATCTGTCACTGTGATATGAGTCTTTTCATTCTTCTGTGTATATACCTAGCATGGCAATGGTTGGGTCAAATGGGACCTCCAATCCTATCTTTTTGAGGAATCTCCAAACTGATATTCACAGGTGTTGTACCAATAATGATTTCAATTTTAAAAAAAGAAATGATAGTGTAGTTATTGATGAGAAGCTCTGTGTATATGGTTAAGGATATTGACCCTGTGTATATGGTTAAGGATATTGACCCCTGATGACTTTTGATTCCAATCTTTGAGTGAGAACTAAATTCTGGCTTCAGTAGGCTGCATCACTTGGGCTGCTTCTTTCTGCTGTAGAGGAGCTTACACCTTGGGAGAATTAAGGAGTTCTGAAGTTCTCCTAGAGATCAGAATTCTGGGAGCCATACCACTGTAAGGGGGGGGGGGAAGGTAAGAGTGGTTCTCACCATTCAATATATAGGGTTTTACTGTCTTATTATCTTTTCGGTGAAGACTGTCAGTACTTTCAACTATGTCTGGCAACTCTATGTCTTCTATGACTGAACTCTTCTAAAGGGTAGGAAGAATGTAGAGTTCTCACAAGCGAGAGGAGAGTGGAAAATTGGGGTCTCATGCCTCTTGATATAGGTTTTCACCAGCCTACTTTCAGATCTGCCTCACATGTAGCCTTCAAATATACTTGGAACCTCCAGTTACAGCTTTTCTCTGGGGTCCTTCAAAGTATTTCCCCTACCAACTTTGTTCCATGGATAGAGTTCTTTTTTAACTTCTCCGAGTGCCAAATCTATCCAGTATCCTACCTACAAAATATTTCAGCACATTTCATCTGCTACCTTGTTCCTTTCTGCTACCTCATCCTGGTTCTTACTAAATTTTATTATTATTTTAATGATATACTTTAGGGAAACAGTAAGATTTTGTGCTTCAGGTGATATATTTAGCTGCAAATTCAAGAATTAGCAGCATTAGGCCAAGGATTTAGCTCAGTGGTACTGGCACCTTCCTGGCAAGTGCAAGGTCCAGAGTTTGATCCCCAGTAGCCACATACAACAGTGCTGGACATGGTGGCTCACATCTGTAATACCAGCACTTGGGAGGCAGAGGCAGGAGGATTACTGGGTTTTAGGCAGAGTTCAGGATCAGCCTGAGCTACAAAGCGAGACCCTGTCTCAAAAAAACTAAACAAACAAACAAAACAAACAACAAACAAACAAACAAAAAAACAGCCTTGCAGGTGATGGTGTTTCCTGACAAATAAGGAAGATAGAAAGTTGGACAATTCCTCTCTTGTAAGTTATGACCTCGTGGTTACATATCATGTTCTATCTTGCCAATTTAATACAATTTCTTTTTCAACTATTAAATCTGGGTAGAAATGTTTTCCTTTCTAAAACCATTTTCTTGGCTCTTGAAGCTCATTCCTCTTCCATTTACATCTAGCAGCACCACGAAGTTTTATACTTACACATTCTTTCACTGCTTCACAAGTGAGCTTTGTGTATCTAACCAGATAATGCACTTCTTAAGGACAATAATGACATCTCTGTCTCTGTATCTATTTGTGGATCATAGGTTTTGATCCAAAAGACTGTATCTCCTCTCCTAACTCCTCGCTGCCTGACATAAAGGGTTCGATTTTGAATCTAATATTTATCTCATTCCTTCCATCTACTCAAGTTGGTGGATGCTCACAATTTATGGTTTTTACAAAATAAAAACAATACTAACTATCTGGTATTAAATAAGAGCCAGGAAATCTTTTAACAGAAAATATAAATGGCTGCTTCATGAGTAGTTTGTATTGCTGTTGAAGAGAAGAGGGCACCAGCTGTGATTTTGGTAGAGTTTCAGGCCTTCCAGAGGAGCCTTGAATGGTTACTATGGCCCAGGTGATAGAGGTTGGAGAGGGAACAGATGGGTTGTTAATCTCTATTCCAGGTAATGCTGACCTTTTTCCTTCTAGTTTGATAATGCCTACAGACTTGGAGTCTTACTTGCTGCCCAGATCAACCCTTAGTCATTTGTTTATGATGTGATCTGGGTTCAAGGAGCAATTTCTCCTACAGTTTTCATCCCTGGAATTATGGCTCAGGCATCATATTTGCAGGAGCTTTTGGAACTTTGGATATCACTATTTTCCTGAGAAACAGAAAAAACCTGAAGGATTAAAATTAAATACTACAAGTGCTTATAGCGTTATAGCAATTCTGGTCTGAGTCTGAGATAGACACATCATATCATGCCTTAAAATGGAAAAACTACAATTTTAAGGTGTATGGTGTGTGCATGTATCTGAAATGTCGCTGAAACAGCTTTATAGACTCTTACTGTCCTCTCATTTGTACTTGACCCAATATTCTTTATAGTTTAAAAAATAAATCATCATGTTCAACTCTCAGTTCTTTGGGCACAAATACATGAGAAGAGTTTAAGTGGAGCAAAGCAGACCTCAGGCTTCATCCTACTATGAAGGCTGCTATTTTCTGGATATGCCCACCAGAAATGCCAGACTCTTCATTATAGTTGTCTTTTCCATCATCTATTCAGACTAAAGATATTCAAAAGGCCTTTTATGTGGGACATTATATGGTTAGTTGAGAATCATTGAACTCACACAGGAGAGAATTAGATATTATTTTAGCAAATTCATACTAGAATTCATTTCTAGCAAATTCATTCAAGAAGCTATGGCTGATAACAGAAAGTGGTCTATTATTTAACTGATCCTCATTCTTAGGGATACTGGTGAAATATCTATACTAGGTTAAGAGAAATGTCTTTTTCTTTGATATGCTTAGACTTTCTTTATCTATTTTTCTATTATTTTCTATTTTTTGCTCTTATTCTATGTTATTCCATGTCCTAACTCTGTTTTTTGTTTTGCAAGTTTGGGTACTAAGTACTGATATATTATAATGTGCCTATATCTTTAGGTAAATACAAAAGTTAATAAGTCTAAAGTATTTAAATGTTTAATGTTTAAATGTCATAAAATGAGGAAGAGATCAATAATTAAACAAAAACTCTTGCTGTCCAGGAAGAGCCTTTAACACACTGATGTTTATATTTCACTGTCTGGGGTGCTTGTAAGTATCTATGTATGCAGGTTAAAAGTTGAAGTCATTTCATTTGAACTTTCATTTGTTTAAAAATTTCTCATATAATAATACTTAGTTATATTATTTGTTTTTCATGAATGTTGTTTATTAATTTGTATGAGTATGCAACAGTTTACAACAATAAGTGAATACTGCTAAGACTTTTGTATGTTTACAATTTTTTTGGTCATTATTTCTATAGTTTCCACTGTCCTTATGCTTCTGTAATACTGCATACACAGCCTTGGGCAGAGACAGAAACAAAGAAGTTCACCATCTTCATTGTACAAACTATAAAATAAACTGACTCCTAAGTACCTTAACATTCATTCTGTCTCCTTCTTCCGGTCTACTTGCTTGCTGTCTCTTGAGCATTCTCACTCTCTTCCCTACCATAACACAGTAAGAGGGCCATAGAAATCTCTCAGGATTACTTTGGGAAGAGTAGACTTTCTTATTTGGATCTTAGTGGAGAGTTCACCATCTACAGAGCTGTTGTTGCTTCTTGAATCATCATTTAAAGTAGAAGTCTGGTGTTTGATAATCTAACTATTTCAAGCCCAGCCCTATGTGTTGTTCTCATGCTGATAAAGTTAGCCTCGTTGGGCTCTACTCTTTTGCTGTGAGTAGATCACAACATTGTCACTAGAAGAAGCCTACAAGATTCAGAGGTTGGAGATGCTGTAGAACCAGGAAAGTGTAGTGGACAATAGTGCCTTTACAAGAAAATTATCTCCCAACTTCTATTTTGTAAACTGTAAAATGAGGATAATCATACCCAATCACAAAGGTCATGCAGAATAAAAAAGAGACTATATACATTGATATATGTATGTATATTTCAAACCCATACCAATATCCTCAACAGAATATAAACAATCTCATTATTATGTTGTTCTAGTAGAATTTCAGATGGAGAGATGTTGTTTTGCTAATGGATCACAGATAAATGGATGAAGCTAGACCAAAGAAAAAACACCCGTAAGATATGTCTTTGTCTACATTTTCATATTCTCTTTCATATATCTTCAAAAATAGAACAACCTTTTGGTTTTTTAAATAACTTTTATTAGTGTACATTTGCATAATGTTTACATTCCTTGTGTGAAGTTGGCACATGAACATGACACATCTCCCTTTTCTCATTCTCAGTCTTCCTCCTTGTCTTGATCCTTTTCCCTTTTGAAAAAAGATCTGTCTGTTTGTTATGGTCTATATCTTATTTTCTCTTTATAGTTTGAGCTTCTCTAATAACCTTTTTTTAACATTGTATTTTCCCCATATTATATACCTATCCCCTTTTACCATTTGAATATTTTCTATTTCACAGTATCTATCATCTGTCATACACTCCAGAACTCATTTATATCTTCAGTTTCTCACACCAAAGAAAAGATATAGTATTTACATACCTGTGACCTATTTATTTCACTTATGAGTATGCCCTTAATGTAAGTCCGTTTAAGTAGAAATGACTCAAACTTATCATTCTTTATGGCAGAGTAATACTCCATTCCATAAAAGAACCATATCTTCTTTATTCAGTCTGTAGTTGATGTGCATTTGAGTTGTTTCTGAGGCTTAGCTATCACAAACTGAGCTGCTATGAACATGGGTGCACAAATGTCACTGTCATATTAATCTTAATTGCTTCATGTGTATGTCTAGCAAGGGAATAGTAGAGTGAAATGGGACCTCTAATTCCAGTTTTATGAAGAATCTCTACACTGCTCTCCACAGTGGTTGCTCCAGTCTACATTCCCACCAACAGTGGAGAAGGGTTCCTATCTCCTCACCACAGCCTCACCAGCATTTATTGATAGTTAATTTTGAAATAGCAGCCATGATTTGTGGAGTGTAATGAAATCTCAGTCTTGTGAATCTTCACAATGATTTACCTAATAGTTTTACTATTTTATATACCTATCAACAATGTAGAAGTGTTCCCCCAGACTCTTCTGCATTTATTATTTGATTTCTTAATGATAGCCATTCTTTATAGAGTGAGTACTTTATGGCATGTCCAAATTGCTGGCGTCACTACTGTCATCTTTGGGACCAAGATTAAGCAAATAGAAGTTACTTGAACAGAAGAGAACTTGACTTATCATTATGATACTGTGACAGCTGATCTAATAACTAACATGGGTACCAAGTAGGCAACAGGAGAGTCTTGTGTACAGCGTGAATATACTGGACAAGATATGATTCACATCCCAGGAAGAATGGAGAAGGATGGTGTGAGATTTTATCATGTTATTCAGAGTGGTCTTTAAAACTTATGAATCATTTATTCCTCAAACTTTCTGTTCAGTATCTTCAGATCAGCTGACCACAGGTCAATGGAGCTTGAGAAGGTGGAACTTTTAATAAGGGGGAAACAGAGTATTCATTTGTCCCACTGACACCTGTCCAACCACAAGCTTTAGGGTCACTTAGTTATTAACACCAAAGGGCTTAGTTATTGGCACAGCACATATGGGTTTGGTCTTAACTGACTTGTTTAACCTTAATCTGAAGTTAATCTTCGTTATAACCATTTCTGTTATTTGATCCAGAAAACATTTTGCCAACATTGACTTAAAATGAGTCTTCTTCTTCTAATAGCCTACTGAGCTAGTAAAACGTTCCATAATAACTACACAAGGTCAGCACATTTTATTACTCATAATTGTCACCACAGAAACATCATGAATAAAGATACTTTAAATAAAAATCGAAATAATAATTTCAAATGGCAAAATGATGTTTCAAATTCCATAAAAGAAACATAAATATACCTTATGCATTGATTATTCAAGGGGTTCTTATGAACTATAAACTATGCATACAGCACATAAAATGATAAACTCTATCATAAATTTAGCTTACTTCAAACTAATGTGCTTGCTATGACAGATATTAACATTTAAGTCACAACTTTAATTTCCTTTGAAAGCAGTGTTTGAATAATCAAAAGTAGTTTTTAAAAGCTATGAAAGGATTTGGACGCATATGAAGCAGACCTTGCAAAACCAGGCCCTTGGAACTGCAGAACACTACGAGCACTGAGAATGTTTATAAATATCCCCCTCACTCACTCCCTCGTGATGGCCCTGTCATTACTCCCCTAGCTAGAATGTTCCTTGTTCTACCTTGTTCATACTCCTGGTGACTTGTCTCCCAGGAGAAGCTAGTTAATCTGTGACCTTGTTTCCTAAAATGATTAAGAACAAGAGTTTCTCATGATCAGCAAACATCCCCTATTTAGTTAACATATTTGATTCATCATCTTCTTTGTACTAAGAATATATAATAAATTGTTCCCCTGCCATGGTCAGTCTTGAGCTACCCAGGCTCTGGACTCCACCTGGTCCCATCTAACTGTTACCACCATCTCCTGCTTAGTACTCATGCCCTTGTGGGCCAGTGCATGGCCCTCCTTGCATTTGGCCATTTGTAAATAAAGTGTTGCTGTGGAGAGTAGAAAATTCTGAAATCATGACATTGACTTTAAAACTGCTCTCATTTTGAAGTGTTGCTTTATGTTTGTTTGTTTGAGAGCCACTGTGCTATCTAAATATTTTAAAGGCTCTTCAAGCATTTTCATTGCAAGAGTTCTGGTTCTTTTGCTCATCTTACTTCTCTGCTTTCTTAGAAGCTCTGAAATAGATTCAGATGAGTAAAGAAATAAAGAGATGTCCTCTATACTAGGAAAATGGAATTGGAGAAGAGTGTCACCTTTTCCTTTAGGTGGGAAAATACTTTTAATACTGGTATGTGTGTGTATATACATGCCCCATATATACATATGCTATGTCATATCATACAGTAGCATGCACAACCTCACGGTTTCAGATATCTTCAAAACCTATCTGGCCAGAGCTACCTTTTTCAGATTTGTCTTCTAATGTCTTCTTCTTTTTTTTTTTTTTTTTTTTTTTTTTTTTTTTTTTTTTTTTTTTTTTTTTTTTTTTTTTTTTTGAGACAGGGTCTTGCTTTATGGTTCAGGCTGGCCCTGAGCTCAGCCTCAAACTCACATCACAGCAATCCTCCTGCCTCTGCCTCCCGAGTTCTGGGATTACAGGTGTGAACCACCATGCCTGGCACTATGGTATGTGGTACTAGTTGTTGCTGGGGTGAGTCTCCACACCCAGTATTGTTATGTGGTTACCAGGGATCGAACCCGGGTCCTTGCACTTGCAAGACAGGCACTGGAACCACTGAGCTATATCCCTGGCCCTCTAATGTCTTCTTAATGGTATGCTGGAATTTGAACCTAGGGCTTCATGTACGCTCAGAAAGTGTTCTACCATACTTTTCAGATTTGTCTTCTTTTGGCACAATGTCACATAAACTCTTCACACAGGTGCCGCTGAACTGTAAAGTATAACAGATTCTTCGGTGATGAAAATTTTTTGCTAATTCTGTGCATCTGAGATTATCAATCTATTTGATCATTAATATCTCCATATGTGAAATGGAATTATTTTTTAAAAAATCTTTATTGGTATATTATGAATACACATCATCATCACATTCAACATTGAGAGTTTATACCAGAATGTGACATGATTCTCATTTTTCCCCTTTCCCTCCACCCTGCACCCCCACCCCCTATCTACACAATCCTTGTTTCATTTTTTATTACTATCACATTCTTTTCCTTCTCGTTATTTACTCCTACACCCTCTTTCCTTTTAAATATTTTCTGTTTCACAATATCAACTATACATACCACAACTCATACAACTTCATTTTCTCATACGAGAGAAAAGATACGATATTTACACATCAGTGACCAACTTATTTCACTTATGAAGATGTCCTCAAGGTGCATCCATTTGAGTATGAATGACTCAATCTTATCATTTTTAATGGCAGAGTAATACTTCATTCTATAAAAGAACCACATCTTCTTTATCCAGTCTCCAGTTGATGGACATTTGGGTTGTTTCCAAAATTATCAATCACAAACTGAGCTGCTATAAATATGGGTGCACATATGTCACTGGGATATGATTCATTAATTCTTTTGTGTAAATACCTAGAAGAGCGATGGCCAGGTTAAATTCTTACCAACTCAAGGTTTTGATTAGGATTACATAAGATTCTGGTCATAAACAAAGAGTAAATAGCATAGAACCTAGATATGACAAATAATTATTCTCAAAATAGTAAAATTATTTTTAATTATTTCTTTCAGTATTGGAATTGTGGTTAATGAAATTTATTATTTGAACTGCTGACTACAAAGAACTATTATGGTTGAACTATTTTTTATTTATTAACGTTTCTTGAAACTATAAGTAAAATTGAATTGCTACCTATTAATTTACTTATTTATTTAAGTGTAAATTTAGATCTAGTTAGTTTTTTTTTTTCTAAGCAATCACATTTATCTATATGGGTAAGGATGTGAAGTCAATATGACTGAAAGGAGCTAGGCCATCTGAGTCTAATCTTTTCAATTTTTGCCTAAACAGTCATTTAAAAAGTTACAAGGAAGGCAAGGAGAGCTCTTTTTTTTATAAGAGACTTTACAGAGTTTGAATATGGAGGGTCTGGAAAGAATTATAGCCTCACTAGTTCTGATGCTTATTAAAACCATAAAATCAATATTCCTATTTGATATTGACACAAGAAAATGTTATGAAATTAACTTCAAATTGATCCAGTCCACTGAGTCTTTTTTCCAGTTGGGTGTATCTTGTAGGCAGATGCGAAGGTGAAGGTTAGATGACAAATATTTCTTCTGAAAGCATAGTATCAATGAATTATGAAAAAGAAAATAACAGCGCACACCCTGACAGTATCAGTCAGTGTCCATTTGATTACAAAAGCTGCAGGATCGTGATGTTCTATTTGAGTTCAAACACGTGACAGGCTCGAGTCATTCAGCTTGGTAAAAGGTTTTCTGAGAATTTTGTCAAACTATTTTCTTGCCTCAAGTATTTAATTAAACCTCTTATGGGTGAAGAGTTCTGCTCTTGAGAGCTCCTATGCAGTTTCCCACTCATGTCACACTGTGTCATCCTTGGCCTTTTGCAGAGGCAGATGGGAATTTGGGGGAACGTTATGTAAAAATACTAGCCTACAAAATAATCTTGATTGTGTCTCAGCAAGCTGCTTTTCAGAACACTTAACTTATGCTTTATGTTGTTAATGTGAAATTTAAAATACATCTAGAAATTTTGGAAGAGTTTGCAGTTATTTGGTCTATGATTAAATTATTATTCCAATCCCTGTAGCTTCCGAATATTACTGATCGTAATTGTAGTCCACTTAACTTTGTTTTCTTGTTGTTTTCCTAGACAATCCTTACTTTTCTGGAAAAACAAATGAAACAGAGTGGTACAGAGCATAACACAACTCAACAGCAAAAATACCAACTAAAAACAATGCATAGTAACCACTGGCCTAATTTCATGGAGTTATGGCTTATTAATTTCTTATCTTATAAAAAATCCTTAGCACTGTTGCCTGGATATAAATTTTTCTAAAAGCACTAGGTTTTCTGCAAGCAGGATTTTTCTTTGAAAAAGGAAAGGAGATTATAGGAAAATATACCAGTTGGAGAAAAGAATAGTAGAACTGTTTTAAAGTAATTTCCATATGAATAATCCCCAAGGATGTTATTTAGGTCTAAGAATATTACAATTTCTCCTAAATGGAAGTAAATCCAAAAGGGAAAGTACCGTGTAATTTTTATAGATTGTGTTTGAGAGAATGTAAAAATGGGAAAGGAAAGAAGAGGTCTATTCTTTACAAATGTTAGGCACTTGGATTGTAAACACATTGGAAGCGAGTCTTCATTCCTTTTTCTGCAGCCCTACATGGTGTTATTTTGGATGCATTTCTTTCGCGATGCTGCAGGTTGTAGTTCAAACCTTTATATCCCAGATTGCTTATCTCACATTAGTGAAGTATTAAAATTGCCTTATGTCACATATACTATGCAATTCAGGGGAAGATTTTCACTGTGGAACAAACTTTTAAAAAACTCCAAAAACAAAATATTTCTATGAAAAGCAATTTGCTTTGCTAGGCTTTGCCTGTGTTCCCAGTGCAATTACTATACATTATATGAGTTTGAAAATGAGTCTTCTTTCTTAACCCTCTCTTTTCCTGTCTGGTTCTCTTGTGAAGTCAGAATCTTCTGTTTGCACAGGAAAGCTTTTGTCATGGAAATTAATGTGATGTTACAAATTTGCTGTTATTTATGACTTCATTATAGAATCTTCTGAATGAGAAGTGACTGATTTCTTCAGCAAATACTTGGTGAGCTATAAGCAAAGGTGGAGATGTTTCAGTTTTCATTTCTCAACTGGGAGAGCTAAGTGTCTTTACCAGTGAAAAATATAAATGTTTAGAAAATAATTTTAATGTTAAAATAAATATTTCTTAAAAAGAATGAAACACGTGAGACAGTAGGGTAAAATGTATCCTCTGTTTTAAAATATCTGCTGATAGCTACATAACCCCTTCCTGAGAAAACTGATCTACCAGTGTCATCCTCTGAACAAGTTTCTCCTTGGTGCTGCAATGTTTACTTTCTTTGTTAAGAAAAGCTAAACAGTGAGCACTCTGGTACCTAAGCCCCTCAACCATTGAGATATTGAATTCTGATCTTTAATAAACCAACATTGATTTACTTCACTGCTTCTGTTTGCTTACTTAAGCTCCACTGGCACAGGAAAAGGCTCACATAATTTAATCAAATTGCTTCTTTTCATTTGATTTTTTATTAGTACATGACAGCAGCATCCAGAATTTATTTTTACCAGTAAAATATATTCTTTCTTTCTTAGAAGAAGAATTTGAAATTACAATTAATTTCATTCCTCACACTTGATCTGTGCAAGGACAAAATGTAATGGATCTTATTTTTTGATGGCAAATTCCCTTCTTTTCTTCATATCAGTTTTGAGTTTTGAAGAATCCTCTCTAATACCTGAATTGCATTAACCTTTGAGATTTTCAAAATTCAGATGGCAGTGAACAGGTCAATAGCTTACATGTTAAGTTAGACAATGTCTTATTTTTTTAACACTTGAAATTTTTCTGATTATTTTGCTTAGCAACTTTAACAGATAAAAAACTGAACTTGGGAAAGTGAAGTGATTTGCTATAGCTCATGAGGCTAATTAGTTGGCAACCCAGGGGTAGAAATCAGGGATCTTGAAAATTTGCTTATAATCAATGACACCTGAAAACTCTAATTTGTCCTCTAGAAATTTTTTCAGTTAAATAAAAAAGATTTTACTAAATTAAAAGTTAATGATAGTAGTATTTTTTTTATATTTAACATTCATTAGTGTTTGTAAGATATAGGATATTTAAAATTTCCAAATAAAGGTGCCTGTTATTTCTTTGAGAAGGAAGTTGGGAAATTATTTTGAAAAGAATAGGATTCATGACATTACTTGTGAGGCTGTATTTCTGGGGGCTGGGAAGCACATAGATTTACTAGCTTCACTGCAGAATGTCACTGTAGAAAGGCTGGGAATTCTGTTTTCTGCACAATATGCTTGTTTCTTTTGGCTTCCTAATCCAAGTTTTAGAAAATCTAGTTACTTTAATAAATTAGTCTAAACAGATAATACAAAGTTTTATGTATACAGTGCTTCTGAATCATGTTTATCATCATGAACTGGAGGTATTTCTTTACTAATAGAATATTCATTTTTTCATCTCTCAAAATACAAAGAGTGTCTCTGTTTTGCTTGATGCAGAGTGGGAGGTATTTTTCCTCTAGCCAGTGATGGCAACCAGCTCCTGACTGTGTGAGAAAATAAGCTTGGTTGGATGGAAAGCATCAAATATTTTTGTGGAGGGAGGCAGTGTGAGAGAAAGAGAGAGAAAGGAGAGAAAGAGAGAGAGAGATACAGACAGAGAGAGAGAGAGAGAGAGAGAGGCCTTGAACGCTGATGAACTTATGGAAGTGCTGAGCCAAGAAATCCTAGAACAAGTACTACTTTTGAACTTCCCTCTATGCGTGTTAATAAATGTCCTTAGTGCTATCCTGGACAAGCTTTGTACTTTTAGTTCTTGACTTCATCTGCCTCTCATTCTCAGTCATGGACCTGATTCCTGGGCAGATAGAGGCTGGGTTGTGGCAGAAGTTCTGTTGTGCTGTACATCTATTGTGGTAATTCCAGTATGCAAGTTAAAGCTAATTGCATCCTTTGAAGTTCTGGCCTCTTCCTTGATATCTACAACAGTGGATAATACACAATGCACATATAAGAAGTTAGACAAAAGACAGAAAGGAACTAGCAAATTAGCCATGGATCTGTGCTCTTCCAATAGACTAGACATGTAGTTATTACATGTAGCAAAGTGCTGTGTGACTAAGGAAAGCAGTTGTTTGTACAGAAGCTGTGGCCAGCTGGCTTGTGTGCCATCTTACAGTGCCTTCTTTTCTCCATGTCTCACTCCTCTATTCTTGCTTTCTGGAGATTATGCTTCAAACTCTAATAAAATGCTAAGGAGAGACATGAACTCCTGTTGCTTTCAGAACTTTGCACCTAGTCCCTTCAAATCTTAGAAAGCTGGAACCTGAATTGCACACCTGATAGATGGATGGCAATGATACCTGCTTGACAGCATTGGGAGTAGAAATTATTTCTATCACACATGACTTCACTGTTAATGATTTCATTGGTAATTAATTAGGAAGAGGTCAAAGTCAAGGTACTGGAAAAGAAAAGGCTATTTATTGGAGAAGGATGCAGAAATAATTGGGACCATACCAAATATAATTGATAAATTCAGATAAAAAATTATTTACCTAGGGCCAAGGATTTAGCTCAGTGGTTCCAGCTTCTGCCTGGCAAGTGCAAGGTTCTGAGTTCGATCCCCGGTATCACATACCACAGTGCCAGGTATGTTGACACTCAGCAGGAAGAGGCAGGAGGATTGCTGTGAGTTGGAGGAGGTAGGTTTGGGCTATGTAATGAGTTCAGGGTCAGCCTGAACTACAAAAAGAGACCCTGTCTTAAAAAAAAAAAAAGAAATTAAATAAATAAAGAAAAATAATTTATTTACCTGAGTTATGGTATGAATGTCAGAAGACTTCTTTATCAGTCCTGAGGGAACTCTCTTCAAACAAAAACAACACAATAAAAAAGCAAACAACAAGCAGATTTAGGATCTTGGTATAAGTATGATAAATAGTTACAAAGAAAACACACATCTTGTCAAGTTTCCCCTGTCAAAGTCAGGGCCTTCATAAAGAAAAAGTAAGGATACTGCAACCAAAGATAGAGACATTGAAGTGGATGAAGTCTTGGAAAGAGCTGAGATGGGGCCTGGGAGAGAGCAGAGCCAATGGGTACAGTGGACCTACTGCAACTGACTTTCCCTCCCAGGGATTGTTCAGAGAAACAAATAATAAAATCTAAAAATGAAAGAGAGAGTTAACTCACCACAGAGTGAATTTTGACTAATGAGAAACAGACAAGGAATAACAAATTGCTGACCTATCTTCCCCTGGATGGATTCCTTAAGGCACAGTGGTTTAGAGGGTTAGACATTGGATAATTGAGCAAACCATCTTTGTTTTCTTGAAAAGCTGTCTCGTTGCCTGTTAAACTTATGGATGTGGTAGAAAGAATATAAAGCTGGAGGCTGAGAATCCATTGTCATTGAGATATTCACCTTTGAAATAGAATTTGATGTCTGGCAAGCATATTCAGAGCTAGTTGATTGTTGTGATGGCTCCTTAATGTTTGCAAACAGCAGTGGTGTACCTTAAACCAAGGTTAACAAATAGGAACTTCAGTGGCAGGATTATGAAGGGAGGAGTCAAAAACTCAAAGCGGGAAAATGTATCAATGAATCACAGTACTGTCTGCCCTGTGGGTAGGGTAGGGAACACTCCCATCAATGAAGAAATTAAACCTGGGTCTGAGGATTTAGCTCAGTGGTTCCAGTGCCTGCCTTGCAAGTGCAAGTGTCTGGGTATGATCCCCTGTAACCACATACAACAATGTTGTGTGTGGAGACTCACATGCACCAGCAATCAGTACCACATACCACAGTGCTGGGTATGGTGGCTCACACCTGCAACTCCAGCACTCAGGAGGCAGAGGCAGGAGGCTTGCTGTCAGATTGAGGTTAAGCTCAGGGCCAGATTAAAGTACAAAAAAACAGTGAGAGCCTGTCTCAAAAAAAAAAAAAAAAAAGAAGAAGAAGCCTGCACTTATACCCAGAGAAACAGAATCTTAGAAAAATCTAAAGATATTTGTCTTCTGCAGGGGAGAGAGTGTGTGGCATAGAGATGCTGCCGTTTTATGGACTCTGTAATATCAATGAGGATAATAAGATTCTATAACAGAATACTGCAGGTGACAATTCTTAATTATCCAATGCAAAATAGACATCAAAAGCAGAGCAGCAGTCATAGTGACATTCATTTAGGTATCTGGTAATGAATAATAGAACACAGTAGTGTCCATGAATTAGATATGTGGATAGTCATTAGCTTATCACTCGAGCCCTATGATAACATAATAATAATGAATAACAACAATAAGAATTCTGAAAGCACTGGGCACAAGTTTCACATCCACTGACACAATGAAAAAGTTGGGATCTACATTTTGTTTCAAGTACAGTATATATGAATTCACTGACTCATACCCCATGCATTGAAAAAGACAGCTGAATTTCCTTGAAAAAGAACTCTATAATTCTGTGTTCCCCATAGAGTAACGCATCCTTGGGGGAAAAAAGATATCAGATTTCTACCAGAGAACTGTTAAACTTGAGACCTCCAATCGCACTGGGCTGACTGCGGAGGCCCTAGAGTGTTATCATGGTGTTCTGAGTACTGTGAGGACATATGGAAACCAAACTGATGAATTACCTGGGTCAACTGTGTTTGAAGATCCCTCCTTTAATAATTCCCCCAGTCCAAGAGGGAATAATTGAGGTAGGGAGACTGTGTAGCACATCTGAAGCAGGAAAAACCTTTGCATTGCTTTCCTAACCCATGAAATAAAAGCCATGATAGTAATAAGCATCTAAATTGTCCCAACACATTCCATGGAGCTATGAGAGAGAATCAGAAGTAATGCTTCTCTTGCAATGAATTGCACCGATTATCACTATTATCAAAGATGTGCAGGAGATAGCAATGGTGATTTCTATTTAATTCCACTACCTGAACTCTGGAAAAAAAGCAAATGGATCATGACAGCAGATAATGGACAACCATAAACAACCAGATGGTAGCCTTAATTGAAGCTGCCATGCTGAAGGTAATTTCTTTCCTGAAGCAGATCAGCACTGTCTATTAGTTAGTATGTGGCTATCGATTTGGTGAATGGTTTTTTTCTAAATTGTCATCCATAGGAAAAATAAGTTCATCTTTGTCTCACAAGGACGGCAGTAGACTGACACTGTTGTCCTTTGAGCTCTATTAATTCCCTTGCATTCTCTTATAAAGGCTTTGATCATGGTGTAAGTCTGAAGCCATTCATACATAGCACAGTACCCACATCAACTACTTTAACAGATCTATTAATGTAGGGAGCTGTTCACTTGCCATTAGAGAGATGAAAAGCAAAGGCCCACTGACACAAAAATAACAAATTTTCAAATATCACTCCAAAAGCAAGGGTAGAAATACTAAGATAATAAAAATGGAACTTGGTACCTTGTGGATGTTTCAATATGGTTGTCAGGAGAGTCATAAGACCTAGTGAGGAGCTCGAGAAGCTGGGATTTAGACCTATGGGGTGAGGCTCCAGGTGGCTGTGGCTTTATTTCTGAAAGGGTATGATGTGGCTCGATCTTAGGTGGGAAAAAATCGAAAACTGGAAGTAGTATCTATTCACAGAATCAACAAGAATAAGATAAACCATGAGCACAGGAGCAGTGTACTTCACACCATTACAATTCCCAAAGAGAAGAGTCTCAGTGGTAGGTGAATTGAGGAAGTATCCTGAGACATACCAAACAGCCTCTCTACTTGGTGATCTTGTGTGTCACAAGAGGATCCAGAACAAAGAAAATATGGTGTTGGGGTAAAGAGTTATCCTTGTTCAATATCATGGCCTCTCATTCCCTAAAGAGGATTCTACAGCTGCCACTGAAGACACTGCCCTGTGGGCATTGCCCTTGGAGATACCTGCTTCATACAGAAAAGATTTACCCGAATTTCTCATTGAGCTGCCCCAGGCTTTCTCTCCTGTTCTTAGAACTCTGTTTAGCTTCTTTCTTTCATTCCTCTTCTCTCTTTGCTTGTTTTCTCCCTTTTGATATATATCATCTTATATCTTTACTTTTCATTTTTTTAGACCTCATATTTGGGTCTTAGTCATATGCTTCTGTCTCTCTTCCTCCTAGGATATACATTTTTGTCTTCTAATTTTACCACAGTGAAAATTCATCTATAAACTAGAGAATTTTTTATTTAATGCTCAAAGTGTACTGAAAACAACTACAATCTAAAATTAAGAATATTTATTGAGAAGGAAGTCTCTGTCCTAGAATATAAATTATACAGAGTCTATGAACTAAAGGCAGAAGTATAGAATGATATAGTATTTTCTGTAAGTTTGTGGCCTATTGTATTTTCTTATGATATTACTAGATAAATAATTTTAAAATTTTACTATAATTAATTTTATAAATATTTTCCATTATGATTGGTTTATATTTTATTTGGTCAATATCTTAAGTTTTTTATTAAATTAAGTTAATTAATTAAGACAGGGCCTTGACATGTTCCCAAGCTGACTTGAACTGTGATGTAGCCCAGGCTGGCCTTGAACTCAAGGTGGTCCTCTTGCCTCTGCCTCCCAAGTGCTGGAATTACAGGTGAGCATCATCACACTCGGCCAACTTCAAGATTTTAAAAATAAACTTCTTTATAGTCTTCTAAGAAGAGTTATAATTTTACTTTCCTCATTTAAGTTTTTAATTTGCTTAATTTTTTTAAATTTAAGAATCCAATTAAACTTTCTTCCACAGAATACCAATTATCTCAGCAACATTGTCAAAGATTTTTTTCATTCTCCAAGCATTTTTAATAGTATCTCTAAATTTACTATTGAATTTCTTAGTAGAGAATGTGCCTCATTTGGTTCATTTGCAGTAATCTTATTTTTAATACTTTAATTATAATTCTTGATATCTAGAGAAGGCCAGCCCCTTTATCATGCTTTTTTTCTTTTTCACAAGTATTTCTATAGTACTTCAAAAAGTTCTGTCCAACAAGTCAAATTTGTCATTGTCTAGTATAATCTTATTTTCTTATTTGGGTTCCGTTCATCTCTCTCTTACTGCTTGTTCTATTTTTTATATTATATGCCTGGTATTTTAAAATTTTGGTGTTTAGCAAATGAAACACAAATGTTGACTCTTGGTACACTTTTCCTTGTGAATTTTGATATTGTTGGCTCTGGGTTGCTGTCTAGTGGAATTTTGCCTAAATTTTGTAAAGTATTCCAAAAAGTATGCTCATCTGGAGGGCTTTCTTCTCTCAGCAACTTAACAGTGCTAATAATACAGGAAATTTTTATGTAAGTTTTGGGTTAAGATCTTTGGGAGTATCCTGAGGATGTGGCTAACTCCTGACTGATTTCTCAGAGGACATTTGATCTCCAGCACCAGGGTTACAAATGGACATTCTGCCCTTCCCTAATGGTTTACTTATTTCTGATTGTGCTACTCTGTGGTCACATCCCTTTCAGATACCTGTTTATGCAGCCCAGTCTTTTCAGAATCACCACCTTAAACTGATCCTGGGCTTTATTTCTATTCCTCTATTCTATTATTCATCAAAATAGAAGTGCATGGTGCCCATCCTTAGGGCACCTGTCCTTAGGGCAAAAATTGATTTGATTTCTTTTCTTTTCAGATTCTGACATTACTTCATTATTGACCTTGGAAGTTTCTGGATTTCTTGTCTACTTAATGACTTAAAAGGCCTTTTTTTTTCACATTTTTAACCATTTCTTCTGTTTTAGCTAGATGGCTTTTGAAGGGTCTAGTCCACTGTATTTCAAAGTGGAGATCTTAATGAGACCAGTCTTTAAGAGATATAGACAACACTTACAAGGTTATAGACATGTTATAGGCTTTGGCACTTTGGTTTGAGCACATAATTCACCTCTCAACTTTTCTGTTCCTTTTCTATTTAATTTCATATGTCACAGTTATTGTGACAATTGGAAGGAATTGTGGTGGTGGAAACATCTTATGATCTCATAAATTGTAAAACTGAATATGATGAATTCTGTAGTGTCCCAAATCTGTATTTTCAAGAATCATATAAATGCAAAAAGATAATCAACTAAACATATCATGGCTTATGAAAAATTAGGAGGAAATATTAGGATATGGGAAGGCATTTTTTTTCTCTTAGAAAACATCAATTAACCAAGATCACCTAAAAGAAGCATAAATCTCAAGGATAAATACATGTCTAAGACAAACTATCAACTTGAGAACAAACTCTTACTAAGGCTACCAGAACTAGGCTGCCCTTTGTATTTTAAATATACACAAATTTTCTAAATCTCACAAATCACCCACTAGCTCTGTGATATGTAAATAGAAACTAATAGTCGTATGTATAGATTTCCTACTCAAAATTTGTTTTATTTTTAAAAATTCTCACTTATACTGTGAGAATTTTAGTCTTCTGTGTATAAAACCAAACATTAGTTCAGTGTACTCTGAACTTTTAGGTGCAGATTATTAAAACAATTCCTGAGGTTGTTGATTTTGTATGTCCACTTAATGGGGCCACAGGTCCCTAGATACTCAGCTGGACACCCTACCTGAGTGTGTCTGTGAGAGTGTTTCTGTACTGACTTAGAATTTGGATTGCCCATCCCAGTGTGTGGGGGCCTCATTAATTCATTCAGGAGCAGAGTAGCATAAAAGGGGAACAGAAGGAAGAATTTGCTCATTTTTTGTCTTTTTGAGCTAAGACATGGGTGACTGAGACTAAGACTGAAACTACAGTGTCAAACTTTCTGGATCACCACCTAATGGACGGTAGATCTCGAGACTTCCCAGTGTCTGTACTCATTTGAGCCAATTCCGTATAATAAAGCTGTCTGTGTTGTGTGTGGGCTATTAGTTCTGTTTCTCTGAATATAGTAGAATCACATATAGTAGAATACAGTAGAATGCAAATGAAAGAATATGCTGTTATCTAGAAACATTATAGCTGAGATTCCTTTAAATTTTATATTCTTTAGTTTTCTATATTTTTTGTAACCAGGCTGATCCATTCAAGTGTCTACTTTTAAATAATATTCAGAAGAAACTTTCATTCAAAAACATATCCCTGGGGCTAGGGATTTATCTCAGTGGTACCATACTGCTTCATAAGCATAAGATTGTGAGTTCAATTCCCAATATGGGAAAAAATAAAAAGAAATAAATAAAAGAAAATATTACTACTTATCTTTGGTGGTTTTCTACCTTAATAGTGTTTTATTTCTCACTTAGAAATTGTGATGCATTGAATGTAAGCATTGTGGTTTATATCTGTACATTTCCCAAAGCCTCCTGGACTCATAGGTAGGGCATTTGAAAAGTGATTGGATTGCGGGGTTTGTGGATGACTTGCCATTAAGAGGTGGGGTCTGGTGGGAAGACATGATCACTGAGGGCAGGCCAGAGGGGTCTATTTCTCTTCCCAGCTCTTTCCTTGACTCTCTCCCCCTCAGAGGTGCCATAATGTGAGCAACATTTTCCACCAGACTCTTCTATCATCCAGCTCATGCCTGGAACTCACCAACTTTGCAAAGACCAAAATTTGTAACATGTGAGTCAGAAGGAACCTCTCCTCTTTTACATTGTGAGTATCAGGTATGGTGCTTCACTGAGAAAGTGATTCAGACAACAGCCATAGGAGTGGGCCTCTTATTTCAAGAATATACTCATCTATCAGAATGGAGGTATCTTGTATTTGTGTCATGTGTTGGTTTCCAAATTAAAAATTAATTTTTCCAAAGCCAATGAATGCAGAGAAACTCTCACAAAAAGTTTCTTTTTTTTTTTTTTTTTTTAGTAAGTTAAGCTCTTCTTAAGAAGCAAGCAGTTTTGAGCTTCACTGGGCAACATGGACATAGCAAAAAATATAAACAAATAAATGAGAGAACTTACCAGCTACCAGAGATTTTCCCAAGTGGTTTCTGTGTTATCTCACTAAGTAGATGGTATGGTTGCTGTATTGCAGATCAGGATTCAAAGGCATACCAAAGAGAGGTTGATGGCTTATTTATGGCCAAAGACTTTTGCAGAGGCCAGTCTACCCCCAGGGCCAGTCTCTTACTTATCTCTAATTTACCCATAAGGACCTCTGCAGGAGAAGTGAAGTCATTTGCCTCAGGTTTCTGAGCACACACTGCAGTAAGAGACTGACCTGTGCAGCACTTCTTCCCGGGGTATCAACACCTCTTTTATCACAGGATGAAGGAAGTCAGGATTTGCATATTCTGGTTTCAGTTGATGATTTTAGTTTGATCTTCAAAAATATTTTGGGGTGAATTATAAAAAACAAATGGTATTTTCCTGACATTTTGAGTGCATTCATGTGTGTGTCATGTTAACGTGGGTACACACACATGTATAAGTACTGTAATCTGTGATACTGTATGATACCATGTTCATTTTCCAGTCATTGAAGCTATCAGCTACCAATCTTTCAGATATAAAATTTTATACATAGATGTTCCCTGACTTTCCATTTCAGAACTTATAAGGCTTGTGTGATAAGTCTGATGTTTAAATGATCTGATATTATGCCAGTATCTTAATTATAGATATAACAAAAATACTATTATAAAGGGTGAAGTCCACATGTCTCTTTTTGTTGGAAGAGCTCTTAAGTGGTGATTCTTAGGGAAAATCCCACAGTGTCTAATCGCTTCTAGTATTCTCTACAATTTGACTTCATTTGCCTAGAATATGTCATAAAACAGATACCCACAGGGGACTGCATGGTCTATGAAAAGCCATACCTCCTGTCTTTATTAAAATTTATTAGCTAGTTCCGCTGAATTTGTGGAGATATATGTAAATTATGTTTAAGAATGGAGGTGAGAAATTTCCACTTGCCACTTTGGTGATTCTGGAGGAGTCATGGGCTTTTATAAACTTTCGTTTCTCTCTGTCTTGAGCAACTATATAGAACACCTGCTGTTACCATACATGGGAAGTATAGGTAGTGCTGAAGAAGTTATACATATGAAAACATTTCATATGTAATTAGGTGATATACTTCTGGAGATTTTTTAGTGATTTGTTCATTTTGGTTTTTGAAAAGGTTCTTCAGTATTGTTTTTGCAGCTGTGGAGAATTGAAGAAAAAAAGAAAAAAATGTATAGAGTACATTAATGTACTCTGCATAAAGATCTTAAGTTATTTTTGAATTCCTAATAAGTTATTGGTTTTAGAAAGGAAGAGAAAGAAATATTTAAAACAAAACAATGTTCTTATCATCTATGAAAAAATGAAAGAAAAGTGTTTTGGTGGCTTGTAGTATTTATTTTATTGTTTGCAGTCTTCACTTGAACCTGTTCTTTTGATTTAGCTAGTGTAGGGTGAGACCATAACCATTATTTCTAATAAAATATTATAACCTACTTCTAGTTCATATGTAAAATGCTGAAGCTTCTTTTGGGTAGCTTTTTTTTTAATAGTCATAGCTGATCTGTAGATAAAAGTAAAAAGCTAAATTTCAGAAAACTGAAAATGCCAAATTTCCTTGCAGAAGAAACTCACAGGGAGTTTCTTCTTAGCCAGGGTCTTGCTATAACCTTCCATCTTGCTACTGACTCATATATCCTCCCTGCTTGCATGAGAAGTATTGATAGGGAACACAGATAAAATTAAAATTTGCTCTTGAAGGGCAATATTTTGGGACTTTCAGAGAAATTGTATAATTAGGAGCAATCTGAGCAGACACTGTCATCATTCAGCATGAGTCTGGAGCAATTTTACCATCTCAAGTCCAAGAATATCTCTGGGCACTGTAAGAGGCTTAGGCATAATTCTTCCATCAAAATTTATTCTTAATTATTCTTTTATGAAAGATGCACGACTTTAATATAGCAATGTGCCACATTATGATGTTTCAGAAACATGATAGAAGTCCCAAAAATTGTATTGCTCAGTGGCATTACAGCAATCTACTCCCTTCTGAGTAGATTTGTAAATTATTTTTTGACATTATCTGACAAAGTAGGAATGAACATTTGTGCTCCCCACTGTTGTAACAAGTCTCTTCCCCATAGATTCATGGCAATAGGAAAAACATAAGGTTGTAAAGTGGCCTGCTGTCCATCAGGCCCCTGGCACTTCAAAATGTTAACACTTTGAGGAATATCATTAAGAGTACCAAGGCCAGTAAAATGAGTATGAATCTTTTAAAGGGGCCAAGATTCTGGCCAAGAAGTAGTAGAAATAATAGAAACATCTCCTTCTGTGTCCACAAGACCTTCAATAGGTATATTATCTGAAATAACAATCATCTTAGGGCCATATTCCTTAATTAAGGTTTGCCAAAAAAACTTGTTTGCCTGTACCATCAAACCCTTCCTTTCTGACCTCAGGACAAACCTTTTTTTTTTTGAGTCAAGGTCTCACTTCATAGTTCAGGTTGATCCTGGACTCAGCCTCAAACTCAGCAATCCTCCTGCCTCTGCCTCCCAAGTGCTGGGATTACAGGCATGAGCCACCGGCACTGTGGTATGTGGTTCTGGTTGCTGGTGGGAGTGAGTCACCACACCTGGCATTGTTGTATCTGGTTACCAAGGATCAAACACTGGACCTTGCACTTTAAGGCAGGCAGCAGAACCACTGAGCTGAGTCGTTGGCCCACCATAGTAGCTTAGAAAAGTGCAATCTGTGATGTTCATAAGATAGCAAAATGGCATTTTTCAGGATACATTACTTTGATTAAGTGATGCATGCTTTAATTTGAATAGAACAAATCATACTAAACATGTAATGATACGAAGTATATATTTAGTATAAATCATGAACACAGGAAGATCAAAGATCTGACTTGGATCACTCACCATTAGGACTTGCAGAAGCAATATAACTTCCTTGCATCTTGGGTGTATAGTCTGAACAGTGAGGGATTTGGATTGCTCTACCATACTGCACTCAGTACTATTTCTTCTTCCATGTAGTGATTTCTAGAGGGAAAGTTGCATATCCTATCCAGATCGATAGTCACCAGGTAATCCCTAAGGTCATTCAAAACTTAGGAATTATTTGCCTGAACTCCAGTAATGTCACAGATTTCCAATGGATACTCACTACGATTTCCTTGTTGCCTAGAATTGCTTTTGCTATTCTAGGTCAGTTCTGGCTCGAGATGAATTTTTTGATTATTTTCTAGCTCTGTGAAATAAGCTGCTAGGATTTCAATTGGGATTGCACTGAACGTTATGTAGTATGGTCAGTTTGATGATATTGGTTCTTCCTACCTAGGAACAAGGGATGTCCTTCCAATTTCTGAAGTTCTCTTCCATCTCCCTTTTCAGAATTCTATATTTTTCAGAGTAGAAGTCTTTTACCTCCTCCTTGACAGAATGATTCCTGCTATTGTGAAAGGAATTGTCAAGTTTCTCTCTCAATAAGACCTTTTTCATGTATATAAAGGTACTGATTTTGAGTGTTAACCTTGTACCCAGCTAATGTACTAAATCTGGTGATTAAGTTTAGTGCTATTTTGCTTGAGTTTTTACGATCTTCTATTATAGAGTATCATGTAATACACAAATAATGACAGTTTAATTTCCTCCTTTCTTTTTGTTTCCCTTGTCTGTTATGGATAATATTTCCAGCATGATGTTGAAATTGTACAACAAAGCTACTATATAAAAACAGCATGGTACTGGCAAAGAAATAAGACTGAGGATCAGTGGAACAGGCTAGAAGATGCAGAAATAACTCCAGATCACCACCTCATCAGCCACCTCATCAGCCACTTCATCTTTGACAAAAGAGACAAATACCCTCAATGGAGGTAAGACACCTTCTTTTTTTTTTTT